>CM016722.1:36056775-36136802 GCA_005771605.1 Scutellaria baicalensis | reverse complement strand
TTTAAGTAATTGAATTTGTTTTTTAATTCATAATTTATTTTTAGATTAATTACAGATTGTGAAATGAAATATGTATAACGAATATGATAGTATAAATTAGATAAATATACATTTAATATATAATTACACAAATTCATACTTTTTTTAATTGTTGAATATTTTATATCATCAAATTGTTTGTTATTAATTATATTGTATTATCAAATAATCAATATTTACCACATATTATATATTAAACGAATGGTACAACTACTAGATGGTACATGTTGATCAGATGGAAATGTAAATATTTTGGTTGATGTCCACACCATATAAATTCTGAATAGTATTAAATGCTCAGGTCTGAACCATGAATTATTATTGAAGATCGGCATGTCGGTTATGTTACTCCGCAATATTGACCATTCTCTTGGGCTATGTAATGGTAGTCAAATGGTTATTACAAAGTCTAGTGTTCATGTCTTGCAGGCAAAAATTCTTGGTGGAAATAATGCAAGTCAGGATGTTTTGATTCAGAGAATGTCGATCACTCTATCAGATCCAAGGTTGCCTTCAAGTTTCATCGATGACAATTTTCATTGATTCTGTCATATGCAATGACGATTAATAAAAGTCAGGATAATCGTTGTCTCATGTTGGATTATTGCTAAAGAAGTATGTGTTCGGCTATGGACAACTTTATGTAGTTGTTTCACGTGTAACAAAACATGTTGGACTAACGATATTAGCTTGTCACACAAATGATAAGAAAATGCCTCAACTAGAAATGATGTGTATAAAGAAGTTTTTCAAAACTTACAAACTTTGTAGGTAAAATTTCCAACTTTGATTTGAAGATCATGATTGATACTTTTGTTTTTAGTATTAGTCATGGATTAGTGAATTGGATGTGTATAATATCAATAGTTGTTGTGAATTGAATTATACTCGACAAATTTAGAGTTTCTTAGTTATTAAATATTATACGTCTTCTATACACTAAAATTATTTATAAGAAGAAGCACTTGTAGATTTTGATGAGACAAAACCGCTGTAACCTTACTGTTCTTATTTCATATATTTTCCGTTATGTTTCAATAAGTAGCAAAAACTCTGTTGTGAAGTCTTCCACTGAAACCTAGCGTTGCAAGCTGTAAGCAACAAGGAAAGGAAGAAGTCTGCCTACAGTGAGCCATACTTGGAAGATTTTCAAGAGGAGAAGTTTTGCTGCATGTTTTATGTTGGAGGCTGCAACCTACAAGAAGTAGCGAATCTAGATGCAGCACCTACCAATAAGTTGCAGCAACTGAAGAGAGACATGCAAAGTGGAATCAACATCAAAGTAATCATCATATACTACATGATCAAGGAATACGAGGAAACATCAACTTCAGTTGAAGCTGCAGTGCTCGACAGGCCGTTACATAAAGACAAATTCAAGGACGACAAGCAAATGGAAAGCTGCCACCTGGCCTGAGCAACTGCCTGCAATTTGCAACAGAAGGACAACTGCATTTAATGATGCTGGAGCTTAAAGAGGAGCATGTCTCTACCTTTTTCAGGAGTGCATTAAATGGGTGTACCTTGAAGATCAAGAAGGAGGAATGCTGGCCATCCAGATTGAATCAAACAAGAATATTCTTGAACGTCAATTGATCAACGATCAGGATGCAACAGCTGAAGAAAGGAGCTCAAAAGAAGACACGTGGAATGTACACACTTCAACTGGTGCATTCCATCAACTATAAAAGGAAGAAGTGAGACTGAAGAACACAAGGACTGAAAATTGAATCGCGCGTTGAAACTCTACTTACATCGATCATTAAGCTTAAAAGAATGCAGGTGTTTCAGTCCCTCACTCAACCCAGAAGCAAAGCATTCCAGCATTGAAGATCTTTGGAGTATGGTTGCTCCGCCACAGTTGGAGAAATTTTATTTAACCATTTATATTAGTGTGTGTAGGTTTTTTATTTTGATGTCCACAGTTGATAGGATAAGATTCCTTGTTGTGTGTATTGGTCCTTGAGAAGGATTACATCTTTTGTGGATCATGTCTGTCTGCTGAAACGTGGAGAGGGAGTAAGAGACTTAGTAAGTTATGTCTATCCTTAGAGTGAGTATAGTAGGAAGAAGTCCTGTAAATCTAATATACTCTAGCGAATATCCTTTTTGTGAAGGAGAAGAGAGGACGTAGAAGGGTAACACCACCTTCGAACCTCTATAAAGCCTTGTGTTTATTATATACTGCTTTCAGCATACATTTCATATATCTGCTGCATGTATATTTAATGGATTTATTGTGCTTATCTGTGAACCTAAGTCTGTTAACTTAATAGTTAAAAGATTTCGTATATTTGTTGAACTCTCTATGAACTTACAATTCTGTTGTGCATAAACTCTGAAAGTGATTAGGCTACAGTAACTAGTTTGCTGCAAGCAGAACACTTAACTGCTAATTTCCTGCAAGCAGCGATAGCTTACAGTAGGTTGCATAATAGAGAGGAAAGTGAGAAAAAGTGTAGAGGTTCATTCACACACCCCCCCCCCCCCCCCGAACCTCTGTAACCACTTGGGACCAACAAATGGTATCAGAGCGGATTGGGTTAAAAACTAACTCGTTTAGTTGCCTACCCAGATCTACTCAAGACCATCTGTCTGCTTTCTGCTTAAGTGTTTTTATCTGTTTTTGTTCATCATTGATTCTATACATGCAAAACTTCGTATGTTTACTATCGAGGATAATGATGACTGGAAAATTAGGATGCAGACACATATATCTGCGATGCATGACGAGATGTAGTATGTTATCATGGAAGGACCTCCCACCATCACTAAGTCAAACCCGGTGTTTTCCAGAGAAAGAAGAGAAGAAACCGCTGAAAAGGAGGGTGAAAAGGATAAAGATAAAGATGAAAATGAGGTTACAGAAGCTAAACAGCCCAAGATGCAGTCTTACATCGAAAAGCCGAGACATGAATGGACTGCTGAGGATATAAAAAGGTCTAACTTGGACAATATAGCAAAGAATACATTGTTTCTCACCCTAGACAAAGGAACATTCAGTAAGGTGAAAACATGCAAAACGGTGAATGAAATTTAGGACAAGTTAGAGCAGATTTGCGAAGGAACATAGCTTACAAAAGAGAACAAAATCTCAACGGCCACACAGAAATTTGAGCTATTCGAAATGAAAGCTGATGAAACCTTGGAGCAACTTGACCTAAGGTTTATAGGAAACATAAATGAGCTTGAGTCTCTTGGAAAAAGTTACTCGCAAAAGAGATGAACATGAAGGTTCTCAGAGCACTGCCAGCAGAGTGGGGCAGCAAGACCACAGCTATGCGTGTCTCTATGGATCTGAAATCAATGAGTACCTTTGATATGTTTTCTGACCTTAAGGCGTTTAAGTTTGATTTCAACAGAAGAAAGAAAGAACAAGACGAAGGGCAGTAGCAAAATCATTGCACTTGCTGCTCGAAGCACGAAAGAAAATACTGCTGCAACTAAACATGTAGTTACAATAGAATTTACTGTAGTTGCAGAAGATGACATGGTGCTCCTATTGAAAAAGTTTTCAAAGTTCATAAGAAAAAGCAACAAGATAGGGGAAAACTTTTCATGAAGGACGAACTTGCAGCAGCAGCCGCATCAGTAAGTACAACAAACCTAGGATACAGCAAAGTCAAGAGACTTATGCTACAATTGCAGAAAACCTGGATACTATGCTCGAAACTGCCCTCATCCTATTGTTCATCGATATCCACCTGATGTCAGTGCAAAAAAAAAAAGGAGAGAACAAAGGTCGATAGACAAAAGCTGAGAGCATTGCAGGTTAAAGCTGAAAAAGCTAAAGGAGCAAACACATCCGCTGAAACTCAAGAAGAATCCTCATCAGAATCAGACTCGAACAAATCCACCTCAGAAGATGAAGCGATGATCTACCTGATGACACAAAATGAGGAGGATACAAAGGAAAAGGTAATCTTGAAACCTATCTCTTCTAAGTCTGATGATGTTAGGATGGATAGCTTTGTTAGACAGCTCCTAAGTGACTTCAAAAAAAGTTAATTCTGAAAATGAAGCATTTAAAAGAGAAAATGAAATGTTGAAACGTGAGAGTGACAAAGTTGCTGAGTGGAGATATGAAAAAGAGATTTTTGAGGAAATGAGTGATAGTAAAAATAAAGAATGTGCTAAACTCAAAAACAGAGTAAGAAAACTTGAAGTTGAAGTAATCAAACTCAAATCCACAATAAACCAATTCAGTAGAGCTTCTGAGAAGTCAAGAGATTTCATAAATCAACAAAAACCTCTAGAAGTTAGACTTGGTATAAGATACAGTGAAACTATCAAACCACGTCAAGAAAAGTCTAGTGAGGATCCTAAATTTTTCAAATGGGAAGTTCTATTCCTCGAAAAGGAACTTGAAAAGAAGCTGGAAGATCTGACTGTTGAAGATGTCAAGTCCAAAAGAGCTGCTATAACCCCAGATGAACAGATCACTGAAAGCTGCAGCTTACAGCAGACCAAAGCTACTGCTGGTGAAAGCAAGTTGCAGTAACCGACAAGGTTACAACACAGCAAGAAGGAACGAGGAAGCGAAGTGTGACAAAACGATTGGGACTTCATAGATACATCCCTCTTCCCTAAGGAGAAAAGCAAAGTTGAGACTGAAACTGCAAAGAAGAACTCTAAATCTAACCCCCTAAGACCCGAACTTGTATGGGTACATAAACCTGAATGATTATCTTACGGGTACAGTCAGTCGCCAGGAAGCAGTGGAGATCTATGGTATATTGATAGTGGCTGCTCAAAACACATGACTGACGACAAATCCTCTTTGAACAACTTCCAAGAATGCAAAGGATCAAGGGTGGTGTTTGGGGATAACTCAAAAGGAAATACTTTGGGTACAGGAAGAATAATTAGAGGAGATGTACAAATCAACGATGTTTTATACGTGAAGGTGTTAAAGTACAACTTGCTGAGCATAAGTCAATTTTATGACAAAGGGCATATGGTAGAATTTTTCCAGGACCAGTGCTTGATCAAGGATGCAGTCAGCAATGAAGTCAAGCTTGCAGGGACGAGAAAGGGGAATGTATACCTTGTGGACTGGAGATCATCAACAACGCCAATCTGTTTCATTACAAAAGGCACACCAGAAGAAAGTTGGTTATGACATAAAAGAATGAGTCATCTGAACTTCAAAACCATCAACAAATTGGCCAGGAAAGGACTTGTAAGAGAAATACCTGACATAGCATACAAGAAAGAAAGCATATGTGGAGCTTGTATGAAGGGAAAACAAATCAAAGTGTCCTTTAAGAAGAAGTTGCAGCGATCATCATTCAAAATCTTGGATCTGCTACACATGGATCTCTTTGGACCCATTGACCCTACAAGTCTCAGTGGAAAGAATACTCCCTTGTAATCAATGATGAATACTCAAGATTTTCCTGGACCATCTTCCTAGCAAAGAAGTCAGAAACGCAATTGAAACTTCCAGAATTTATGAGGAGGATTCAGAATGAAAAAAACTCTAATATAGTAAGGATTAGGACTGATCGAGGTAGAAAATTTACAAACAAATTCATTGAGAAGTACTGCTCGGAGAAGGGAATTCAGCATGAATATTCTGCTGCAAGAACCCCTCAACAGAATGGTGTAGCTGGAAAAAAAGAATCAAACACTCAAAGAAGTTGCAAGGACGATGCTTGCAGAAGCTGTCATCTCTAAGAGATTTTGGGCTGAAGCTACTAACACTGCATGCTACACACAGAACTGATGCCTGATCAACAAGGAACAAGACAAAACCTTATGAAATCTAGTATGAACATTCACCAAATGTATCATACTTTCATATCTTTTGGTGCAGATGTTATGTGCTAAATAATGGAAAAGAACATCTCAAAGCATTCGATGCCAAGACGGATGAAGTTGTATTTCTTGGATATTCTTCAATGAGCAAAGTCTTCCGAGTATTTAACAAAATAACTCTCATGGTTGAAGAATCCATACATGTGGTTTTTGATGAACTACACTGTGATGCTGCTGAGTTAGAAAAACTGAAGAAGGAATCTGCAAAGATCAATCCTAAGATCGAAGTCTCCTACATAGAAAGTTCTCATCTTCTCATGCTCTCTGAAAGATATTATAAAGAAGGGAGCTTGGATGCATCAACTTCAGATGCTGCAAGACAGATTTTAGCAAACCAGGATGCAGCAGTGCAGCATACGAAGGAACAACTTACAGCCAAGCAGGATGCAGAACATAGCACAAAAGAAAATTATACAACACTGCAACCTAAAGATCCATAAGAAATGCAAGAATACACAGATCCAGATAGAACATATCTAAGGAATCACCCGAAAGACCTAATTATTGGTGATCTTAGAGCTAGAGTAAAGACCAGAAGAGCAATTCCGCACAAACTATTATTTGCATGCTTCATCTCTCAAATCGAGCCTAAGACCATAGAGGAAGCTCTGGAAGATAGCAACTGGATCAAGCATTGCAAGAAGAACTGAATGGATTCAAAAGAAATCAAGTATAGAAGCTTGTGCCCAGACCAACACATCAAGGGGTCATTGGAACAAAATGGATATTCAAGAACAAGCTAGATGAATTCGGGTTAGTTGTGAGAAACAAAGCGGTATTATCAAGAAGAAGACATTGATTTTGATGAGACATTTACCCCTGTCGCATGCCTTGAAGCCATAAGAATTTTTCTTGCATATGTTGCTCACATGAACTTCAATGTTTATCAAATGGATGTAAGAGTGCATTTCTGAATGGACTCCTTGTAGAAGAAGTCTTTCTCATCGTCGTGGATCTTTTAAAATTTTTTTTTTTTCCATATTGACATCATTGTGGATCCTTTAAAAAAAAATCATCTTATTTGTTTTGCCCATAAAATTTTTATGATAATAATAACTTCATAAAAGAAAATTCCCACTTTTAAATTTTATATACTTAAACATAAAAGTTTGTATTTTTTGTAAAGTTGGAAGCCTTATACATAAATATTTTACATTAGAAGTATATATTTGTATTTTGTAATGCAAGAATTGTTCTCTATAAAATTAATTAGAAGTATTCAATTTTTTTTATTTTACAAAATACAAGTGTATAAGATAAAATATACATGTAGAATATAATTATTTAATTTCAGATTTCTGTAATAATTAATACTTATTTTGTTTATTTAAGCATTGTCTACTTCAATAAACATTTCTTTAACTACATAGATTTTTTGTTGTTGTTGTTACTATCATTTTTTGTTAAAGAAAATATAATTATTGTCATTGTTATTAATAAGTAATAATTATATATCTAATATTATTGAACTTATTTATAAATCAATACATGTTCTAGCTCATAATATAAACTTTTGTTGGTCGATTTGAAATTTTAATTATCAAGTCAGTGGATTGATAGATTAGAAAGTATTCAATTGCACTTAAATAAATTATAAATTGTACATACAATTTATTATGTGTAATGCCATTTACTTATATGAAGTAATAGGATTAGTACTATTACTTTCATTATTATCATGATTTAAATCAATACTACTCTTTTCACTTAAAACTTAATTTTATACAAAGTTTTTCTAATATTGTAAATTATAATTTAAAAAACAATGGAAATATAAAAAATACATTTGTATGTATATATATATATGTTTTGAAATATTAAAAAAATATCTCATCAACATTTTAATTTATACATTTTTATTATATTATTAGAGATTGTATATATTAATTACCACAATAGAAAGCAAACTTGAATTACTAGTTAAGAATAATAATCACTATAACTTAAAAGAAAAGTGTAAAATAACATATGTATATATAAAATAATATTTTCTTAAATATATATATATATATATAATATAAACCGTCGGTTTTGGTTTGAAATTACCCACCGTCCAAATAGAACCATCGAATCAGGTTTCATGGTTCTGATTTCAAACCGAAATTGGGTCAATGATTTTCCGAACCGTTGACCCTTTCCGATTCGTTTTAAATTTTACGAACCGGTTGAACATCCTAGCCTACTCGAAAATATGCTTGCTATAAGAAAAAATTGTATATTAACATGCACATTTACCAATTATTAAATGCTCAAGAGCAATAATACATGCACACATCCCACTATTGTTTCACCTATATATTGAATTATTAGAAGTCAACTATGAGAAAATTTTGCAGAATGACATTTAAAGAAAAAGACAATAAACTTCAACACAATGTGTGTATTTTTTCTTTTGTACACATTTACCCAAATTATTGCTCAAGTGCAATAATACATTCTATATTATATCGTTTAATGTATTTATTAATAATTTGAAATCAAAATTCAAGGCATCAAACTTTAAGATATATAATATGCAGTTAAAATTAATTATAAAATTTATGATATGTTAGATATTTTGAGATACAAAATTATAAAAATTGATATAATTTCTTCACTTTTTACAAAAAGGCGTGGGCTACTCGATTCGAGCCAAAAAGTGTGGGTTAGCAAACAATTAAGAGTAAGTCTCTTGTGCATCAGGTGCATAGATCTTAGATCCATGCACCCGGGTCGGATCCGGGTTACCCGACCCGCTTCTCTAATTTTTTTTTTTTTCGCGCTAACTTTTTTAAAAATTGGTCATGACTTTTAGTTATGTTAAGGATACCTTTATGTAATGTGTAAGAATACCTTTACGTTATGTTAAGGATATCTTTATGTCCAGATTTCATACATTTACATTAAGTTAGACATACCTTTAAGTTATGTTAAGGATACATTTAGGTAATGTTTAGGATACCTTTAGGTTATGTTAAGGATATCTTTATGCCCAAATTTCATATATTTAATTTACGTTAGACATACCTTTAGGTTATGTTAAGGATACCTTTATGTTATGTTAGAAATACCTTATTCATAACATAGTTGTGTTACACATTTTGTACACAAAGGTATCTCTAACATAACATAAAAGTATCCTTAACATAACCTAAATGTATCCTTAATATAATATAAAGGTATGTGATCAGGATTTCAAAGGAACCTGGAATCAGGATTTCAAAGGTATCCTTAACATCACCTAAAGGTATTCTTAACATAACCTAAAGGTATGCTTAATATAATCAAAAGGTATTCTTAACATAACTAAAAGTATCCTTAACATAACCTAAATGTATGTTTAACATAACTAAAATGTATTCTTAACATAACGTGGCATGTAACCTGGAATCAGGATTTCAAAGGTATCCTTAACATAACTGAAAGGTATCCTTACCATAACTTAAAGATATCCTTAACATAACTGAAAGGTATCCTTAACGAGCGAATTTGAGCGCATCCGTCCAGGCGCATGGGAGCGCGTGAGGGCTCGTGGGACGCGCATACACGCACGGTTCGGGTCGGATGCATGGATCTAGGATCAATGCACCTGATGCATAAAAGTTTTTGTGTAATCTTAATCATAACCTTTTTTTTTTTCTTCTATTTAAATGGGCTGCGCCGCTCATCAACCCCCTACACGTTTAAGCTCTCTAATAAATACCATCGTCTGAAAATTTAAAATTACAGTTTGAAATTATTGACTATAATGAAATTTCCATTTATACAAAAATTTATGCGAAACGATTCCACATACAGTTTTCATGAGGAATATTTTTTTACCCACTAATTATATCCATTTTCGTAAATTTATATGTAAACTATAAAATGTAGGTTGTGGGGTTAACCTATCTCACATTAAATAATCTATGAGACGGTCTTACATATGTGAGTTACACTTCCATTTATCGTAGATTATACTATTTTTAATTTAGAAATTGCCACTTACCTCTAACAACATGTACTACATTTTTTACTATAAAATAAATATTTCATAATATTCATCATCATTGTTGTTGTTGTAATTATCTGTTTTTTAATTTCTCATATATATATATATATATTCAATTATATCCATAATTATTGTTAACTCATCAAAATCTGCATAAGAAATGTCCATTTATAATACGCAAAAACTCATATGAGACGGTCTCACGGATAGTTTCCATGGGACGGATCCTTATTACCCATGAATGAATCCATATCCACAAACTTTCATATGATTTCTAAGTGTGGGTTATGGGTTGACCCGTCTCACGAAAAAAGATTCGTGAGACGGTCTTACACAAGACTTACTCTTTATAATATATGTCATCTGTTAAAGAAAACGAAAAGAAATTAAAAGAAAAAAGAAAAAATTAAGAAAAAAAAAAGAATTAGAAGATGCAAACGAAATAAAATAAAATACATCAAATTTTTGACACAGCTTGCGTTAACCTAGTGCATAGGTGGAGGTTAAGAAGATCATCATCAAGAAGATCATCAACAACAACAATATGATGATGATGATAATGATAATGATAGTGATAAAAATAAATATAAGTGATAATGATAATGATAAGAGAAACTCTCTTGTGAATCAGATAATTATTATAATGATAAGAGAAACTCTCTTGTGAATCAGATGTATAGATCTCAGATCCATGCACCCGGATTGGATCTGGGTTGTTCGGTTCGTTTTTTTTTTTCACGACATGAGTTTTTAATTTTGATCATGACCTTTATTTTATGTTAGACTATTGGTCCCAAGTGGTTACAGAGGTTTAGAGGAGGTGAATGAACATCTCTTGTTTTTCGCTTTTTCCTCTCTATTGCTGCAAGCTACTGTAAGCTATCATTGCTTGCAGCAGTTTGATAGACTTCTGTCCAGCTTACAGCAAACTGGTTACTGCAGCTTTACACTTAGAGTATATGCACAGCGGAATTGTTAAATCAATAGAGAGTTTCAGCAAATATACTAACCCTTTTAACTACAAAGTTAATAGGCTAGATCACAGATAAGCACATAATAATGTCATAAGTATGCATGCAGCAGATATAAGAATATGGATGCTGAAAGCAGTAAATAGACACGACTTTATAGAGGTTCGAAGGTGGTGTAATCCTTCTACGTCCTCTCTTCTTCTTCACAGGGAGGATATCCACTAAGAATATCACTATAGATTTACAGGACACTTTTTCATAACTATAATCAACC
Organism: Scutellaria baicalensis; assembly: GCA_005771605.1. Classification (NCBI taxonomy): domain Eukaryota; kingdom Viridiplantae; phylum Streptophyta; class Magnoliopsida; order Lamiales; family Lamiaceae; genus Scutellaria; species Scutellaria baicalensis. The sequence continues at coordinate 36,125,728 of CM016722.1, read as the reverse complement.
TAAGGATGAGCACAACCTACTATGTTTCTTACTCCCTCTCAAGGTTTCTAATCAACCTAAGGATGATCACAGCCGACTAAGTTTCTTACCCCCTCTCAAGGTTTCAGCAAACAATCATGATCCATACAAGATGTTGTCTATACAAAGACCAATAACACACAACAAGGAAACTTTCCTATCAACTGTGGACACCAAAATAAAACAGCCTAAGCACATAACTATTGAAATGGTTAAATAAAATGGTTAAATAAAATGGTTTCTTCAACTGTGGTGAAGTAACTTCTCCAAAAGATCTTCTATGGCTGGATTGCTTGCTTTTAAGTCGATTGGGACTGAAAACACTTTTTATCTTTAAAAGCTTAATGATCGTTGTAAGATGAATATCAGTGTGCGATTCTTGATTTTTCAGTCATGTGTTCTTCAGTTCCTTTCTCCCTTTTTATAGATGGTGGAATACACCAGTTTAAGTGTGCATTTGAAAACGTACATTTTGGTTCTAAAAAAATGGAAATGGTCATACATACCGATACGGGACCAAACATAAATTAACCTAATAATAGTAGTAGTACTACTACTACTAATGATGATGATGATGATGATGATGATGATGATGATGATGATGATGATGATGATGATAATAATAATAATAATAATAATAATAATAATAATAATAATAATAATAATAATAATAATATATTTATATATATATATATTTATATTTTTGGTTTTAAATTTGTCATCTATTGTTAATTCATTATATTTTATGTAATGTTTATCATTATTATGTAATATCAAAATATTGCTCACAATATTATTAATATTAATGTAGTATTTTAAAGTTTATGATACTGCAGTTTGTTAAGTCTAGCATGTTGATTGATTTCATAGTTTGTGAACAAGGCGCTCGAAGACTAGTTAAACGATCGATGAACCTGCAAATAGGTTGGATAGCTAGGGCTATTTTTAAGGTTTTTTGTGTGATTCAATTTGTTGTGTTTAAAATTTGTTGTTGTGTTATGGTCTCATTCAATTAGAATATGGCTTTTATTCTATATGTATTTATGCATGCTCAGTTGTCGTTTCATTTTTAGTTTTTGAGTTTTCATTAAGATAGTGAGATTATGGTTCTTAGTTGAGTTCTTTGCATAAATCCTAATTCTAGGTTTTCTAGTAAACTGATTTTTCTTGATCGCTTTTAGTGACTTTGATATCTTTGTGTGATCTTAAAGAGCAATAGACCGATGATTTGCACGCTGAAACTCAATTATTTGTGGCGTTTTTTGTTGTTTTTTGTATTTCGATTTGATTTGTTCCCGACCCGATCTTCTTCTTCTCCGATGCAAATTGGAATTCTCCGGTTAAAAGTACCTGCAAAACAAAGAACACCGGGGATTTTTCCCGGTGAAGAGACTCCGACGCTCAAGTCAGTGATCCGGAAAAACTAGTGGTTTTTTTCTAATAATTTTATGTATCTTATTTTATGTCTATCCCCCAAGAATAAATGAATAAAGGTTATAAATACTCCCTGAAAGACGTGACAGTTAAGTTTTTCCTAAACAAGTGGGAAGTGGGCGATTTATCCGCAATCGTGGCGGTTATCTGAATTTAAACTAGTTCGCCTCATATACTCATGATCAGTTCGTCCTCTTATCCCGAAAGTCTAGTTAGTTCGTGTTTGTTTCCACGTGAGCTACGAACTAATCTATTCGCATCCATGTTCTGCTCGTTTCTCCGTTCTGTTCGCATCGGTTGGTTTTTGTCTTCGAGTCGATTCGCTTTCCCAAATAATTTGAATGTGATCAGTTCGACCACATCACGATTCAACTTTGTTTCTATATAGGTTCTTGAGCGTGTTGGGGGAGTTCAAGTGAATTGCGTTTCATTTCCAATCAAATAATCATGATTTTTATTCTTATTCAAATAATATATAAGACAAATGTTCCTATGCACCAGGTATACGACTTTAGATTGGTGCAACCGGAGCGACCATACATGGATCCGCGCACCTGTGTTTTTTTTTTTTTTTCTTCGCTTGAGGTTGTTACCTTTATATTGTAAGAATGTGACCTTTATGTTATATAAATGTGTCATTATATATAAATGTTATGACCTTTATGTTCACTAACTGAGGAAAAAATGAAAATTTTCAGGTATTTTCGCTTCAAATTGAGACCTTTATATATTGTATTGTTGTGACCTTTAACTTGTATTCTTATGACCTTTATGCACAAATATCATCACCTTTATGATCCATAACTTGGAAAAAATGAAAATTTTCAAAATAAAAATAAAATAAAATTCAGTGCATTATTAAGATGAATATACATTTATGTGATATTACACATATGTGATATTAGTTGCACCTATCGCATAAAAGTGCAACTAACATTACATAAAAGTGCAACTAATATCATATAATAAATGTGTATAAATTTTGCTAAAATTCTTAATTTTTTTTCCAAGTTAGAGTGTATATAAAGATCATTACATTTATACATAAAGGTCACACATATATAACATAAAGGTAACAGCGTGAAGCGAAAATATAAAACTTTTAAAAAAAAGTAAAAAAAAAAAGTGCACAGATCCGAGTCGATCCGGACCCGACTCGAATTGTATGTGCACCTAATGCACATGAAACTAACTCGATATATAATATTACGTTAAATGTAAATGTTTTGCAGAATGATTGTGATATAAATAAATCTATCAGATGTAATTAATGATGTTCAAACGGTTCGGCGGTTCCGGTTCGAACCGCCGGTTCGGCGGTTCCGGATTGGTGGAACCGAAACCGAACCGGGAGGTGACCAGTTTCGGTTTCGGTTCGGAACCACCGGTTGAACCTAAACCGCGCGATTCGGCCGGTTCGAACCGGCCTTTCACCTTTTTTTTTTGCATTTTTTGTTTTTTATTTTGATTTTGAAACTCCGAATTTATTTTTTAATGTTTGTTTCGATATAATTCATGATTGAAATAGAGTACAAAAAATCGAAGTGAACAAATGTTTTCATTATACATTGGAAAGTTATTACAAGTTATAATAGAACTCAATTTCTAAGTTTCTAACCTAATGATTGAAATTCTAATGAATTTATAATCTTAATTCTAATCTATTAGACTATTACAAACTAAATCTATCTATTACAATTACAAAAGTCTATCTAAAGATTAAAGAGAAGGGGAAAATTTTTGAAAGAGCTTGAGTTTCATTCTAAGTTTGGAAATGAAATTTAATTCCAAACTTATAATGAAATTGCCTACATATCCTTAATTCGAATCAAATGATATCATCTTCATACGATGGTGGAGGTGGCATGAGACTCTTTCCCTCCCACGAGAAGAAGATGAAGAAGCTCCTCTTCGAGACATAATTTAGGTAGAAGTAGAAATGTAGTAGAAGTAGAAGACTAGAAGTAGAAAATAAGAACTAGAAATGTAGTCGAAACTTCAAACAAGAATTTGTGATTGTGAATAGAGAGTGAACTAGAGATGCAAGAGAGAGCAAGAGAATTGGTGTGAAAAATACACATTTTGAACCCCTATTTATAGATTTCCAAAAATCATAACAAATCAAAAAAAAAAAAAAAAACAGACACGCTCCTGTTCGGTTGAAGTGGCGGTTCGAACAATCTCGACCGTCGATCGCCAACGGACAAACAATCTCGGCCGCACGATTCAAAAATGAGGAAAAACCGCCGGTTCCGGTTCGGCCGGTTCGTAACGGCTAGATCATCCGGGCCGTTGATCTTCAACGGCTATATCCGTTCGAATTTGGGCCGTACACGTGTCACAACCAAATTTTAAAAGAAAAATTAAAAACCGGCGGTTCACCAGTTTGAAAAAATTGGAACCGGAACCGAACTGGTTCCCGGTTCCGGTTCGGAACCGAAATCGGGACAACGGTTCCCGGAACCGTTGACCGGTGGTTCGAACCGGTCCGGTTCCGGTTTCCGGAACCGTTTGAACGTCTGTAGATGTAATCAATCAACAATCAAACTTTAAACAAAATAAAAATAAAATACCGTATGATTGGACATGCATGTTTTAGATGTAATGTGAGGAGGGCAGTTGAAATATTTTAATATCATCATCTAACTCATGAAGAAGGTGGAAAAATCTTAAATTTTATAGAAAATATTGAAGATGTCCTTTAGTCATTTGATTTTTGACATTATTTGTAATGAACTATTGTAATATAATAGATATATAATCAGAGATGTAATTAACAACAAATGCAACTACAACTACAGTCCTACTAACCTACCTACCGTGGGCACATATATTAATGTGCCCACCGTTGATGTGGCGAAAATCCAGTATATCAATTAATTTGACTTTCCATATAATTAGGGGATGAGATCATTACACGTCAGCGATGGACATATTAAAAGTTACTCATCATTGACATTTTAGCATTTTCCTATTCATGATTTAATTATCCATAGTTAAACCCGAAACCAAAATCTAAATTTCAGTTTGCTCCGAAACCAAACCCCAAACTTTGGTTTCGATATTGTGAACAGATTAATTGAACCAACGACCCATAATATTAGTAGCACAACTGTTTTGTATGGCCGATATTTTGACCAATAAATCACCCATTCAATGGGAGGATGAAATTCGGTGAATGTTATAAATTCCCCAACTAACGATTAAAGGTTCCTTGTGGGAAAAAAGGACAAAACTTAATTCTTGAAATGGATGTTAGATTGTTTTTATTTCATGATATTTGGTACATATTAGTTGTTAATCAATAATCAATCATGTTATAAGGTGTTAATTAATAATAATTTAATATGGGTTGAGCATCTTCAACAATGTGTTGGGAATATTCCTAAAAATTTGAGTTATTTTTGCTCTAGTGCTTTAAAAGTTCACAGTTTTCAATTGTCAACCTTACTTTGGATTTTACACGGGCAAACTCTTGGATTGCATCTTTTCCTTTGTATTTATAAAAAGTTATGAAATATTTGTTTTAATATGAACAATAGTGTGGAAAATGCTAAAATACTCACGGTGGAAATTTTTTAATATGTCCAACATTGATGTATGACGAACTTATCCCCAAATTACATGAAAACATAAATTAATTGATATACTAGATTTTCAACACGTCGGTGGTGGATAGATTAACATGACTGATAATTGTGTATATATATTGTCGTAAACAATTGATAGTTGAGTTACTCTCATGTGCACCAGTTGCACGGATTTGAGATCTGTGCAATTGGGCCGCGCGCGGGCTGGACTGGCCGGCCTAGCCCGCACTTCTTTACTTTTTTCACGTGTTTTGGTCGTTACATTCACGTTATGTTAGTGTTACATTCATGTTATGTTAGGGTTACCTTCGTGTTATGTTAATATGACCCCATCTCCAGATTTTATACTCTTAGTTTAAAACCACTGAACTAAAATAACATGAAGGCAACACTAATATAACATGAAGGTAACACTAACATACCATGAAAGTAACATTAACATAACATGAAGGTAAAAAACAATGTTAATCATATCTTCATGTTATGTTAGAGTGACCCTCATATTATGTTAGGATTACCTTCATGTTATGTTAATGTTATCCTCATGAACATGAGAATATGACTGCCTGAAGCGAATCTTGGTAGGTTTGAGCGCACCCACCAGACGTGTGGGGGTGCGTGAGAGCGCATTGGGACGCGTGAAAATGAGGGTCAGAGGCGTGTGGGGCGGGTCAACCCGGGATCCATGCACCAGTTGCATAAATATTTTGCCTTTGAAAGTTTTTCACATGAAAAAAAAGAAAAAGAAGAAGATATTTTTGTGTACTTTTGTAGATGTCCTCGCACTGAAAACCTCATGTGCATGATCTATTCTCTTCTCGAAGCAACAATCTCTAACTAAAGTTATGAATGTGAAGACAAATCAATTCGATAATTCCCAAATTGGATAAACACGATAGTTGATACGGATGATATATTAGGCTAATTAATTAATGAAATTGAGTATACAGTATGTGTATACACTAGCTACTAATTAATTTGTTCACTAGGACCACTGCACGATAAATTGATAATAGAGATGGGTAAAATCAATTGGCATAAATATAATAAATAGGAGGCTACCCAAAAAAATGCTACCTACATATGAACTAATGGAAAAAGTCGTGTATAATTTTGCAAGAAATTATACTACATAAGGTAGCTGTCACGATTGTGCAACGTGGCTCGACTACAATAAACAAGTGATATAATTAAACAATTTCACTGTTGGATAAAATTGACTTTTCAATTTTGGTACTCAAATCAACTTTCATTTCTGCTATGATACGTCAAGTTCTACCACTTTTAATATTAGTTTTTGAAATTGTATTCATGTAAAATACATTACTAATCTCATCAAATTTAATGGAAACTTGACGGAAGACATCGTACATAACACAATTTTAAATGAAACTGTAAAAACAAATTTTGTTTATTAGATAAATAAACACAAATAAGTGTACAAAATAGAATTTACTTGAGTTGAATAAAGTTTGGAGTGCAATCTCTTCGATCCTTTGATTCTTCTCTTCAATACTTGGAGTTGACAATTGAAATTGACTTTGTCAAAATCGAAATCATTGAACAAATGACTCGATCCACAGGTTTGACACCTTGTTTTGGATCAAGTGGCAGCTTTTGGAACTCCGTGAAGAACGTCCTTGATTTTGGTGAAGAAAGCGAAGATTTGAAGATCACCGGATTTGATGAAGAACACCCTTAATTTTGATGAAGCACACCCCTTGAAGATTTGAAGATGCTGCCGCCGGCGCCGCCGTAGAACTTGAAGAAGCCTTTGAAGATTGCCCTTGAAGAAGATCAAACTTGAAATAGCCTTTGAAGCTTTGAAGATTTGAAGACCGCCGGCGGTGGAGAGCTCTTGATTTCTTTGTTCCTCTTCTTCTTCTTCTTCTTCTTGTATGAAATAATGAAAATCAGACCCTTTTTTTTTTTTTTTTATAGGTGTAGATGTAGAATCATAATAGGATTAGAAGTATGATCCTGATAGGGATGAGATTCCAATGGAGTGATTTGATTGGTCCATCATAATTTGATATAATCTTGATAGATTTAGGACTCCAATTGAGTGATTTGATTCCATCATAATTTGATCCTATCCAAAAGAAGAATTCTGATAAGTTTAGGATTCATCAAAATTCCATATCCATCAATTTATTTGAGATAATTATCAAATTAAATGTGAATATGTATTTTTGATAATATCTGCAACAAATTGACACATGACAACTTCTAACTGGTCGGCTTGTAAAATTTAACTATCTACAAATGTCCCCTCGAGACTTGTTCATGGACAATGTGTCTTAGAGTGGACGAGTCTCGACCTTCTGTTTTGAAATCTTTTCGACACAACATGCGGCTCTTTCATCTTGAACTCAAATTTTGAATTTGGCAAAGATCTATACTCTAATTAAAGAGTTCTTCATCTTGACAATTTGAATTTGATAGATAGTTTGTACTCATAACAAGAAGTTCTTCGATTTGGATTTAGATTTGATAGATAGTTTATACTCATATCAAGGAGTTTTTCAATTTGGATTTGGACTTGATAAATAGTTTAGACTCATATCAAGGAGTTCTTCAATTTGGATTTGAACTTGATAGATAGTTTATACTCATATCATGGAGTTCTTCAATTTGGATTTGGTAGATAGTTTATACTCATATCACGGAGTTTCAAGAATTTTAAGCTCGTGTATGATGGAGCTTCACATGACTTGATTTGTAGACATTTTATACTCGTGTCAATGAGTTTTGACATTTGATTTGAGAAACTTTAAATAGTTTTTGCTCGTATCTAGGAGTATCGGACAATTTGTGCTCTTGTCAATGAGCCCTTTTTGAAATTTGATTCAAGGGACATAGATAGTTTTTGCTCATATCTAGAAGCATTGTAGACAATTTACGCTCTTATCAAGGAGCTGTCTTTGAGATTTAATTTAAGGGACATAGATAGTATTTGCTCGTATCTAGGAGCATTGTAGACAATCTAACCTCTTGCTAAGGAGCTTTTTTTTTTTCCTCCTCGGGTCATCATTTTTTGCCCCCAAGCTTGAGGTTTTTTTTTTTTTTTAGTTTCAACACTTGTTTTTCATTGAAACTTGAAGGCTTTTGTAATTATTGACACGAAGTGTTGGGATAAATGTTGCCCCCTTTTGCAACCTCGTCATCATCTTTTCCTTCATCTTCATCATCATCATTTTCGCATTTAGAAGCTCTTTAATTGGTGGTCTGTTAACTTCATTTGTAGTCATGCTAAGCTCCAAGTCATGAGCCCTAGTAGCTAATTCTTCAAAGGTCTTTGGTTGAATTGCTTGAAGGATGTACCTAATGTCCCAATCCATGCCTTTAGTGCATATCTCAATAGCTGAAATTTCAGATAATCGATCTTTACAATTGAGGCTCAAGTTTCTCCAACGATTGATGTAGTCAATTGACCAACTCTTTGTCTTGTTGGCGTAAGTTTACGAACTCAAGCATACTGACTGTTCGTCGAGTGCTGTAGAAACGGTTGAGAAACTTGAGTTTCAAACTTGAGTTTGGTTCCAAGTCGGTGTACTAGTCAAATGTACTTCCTTTAAGGGAACGAACAAATTGTCTCACCAATTGATCTCCATGTGTCCCAGCATCATTGCATGTTTCGATGAAGTGAGCGACATGTTGTTTGGAATTGCCGCTTCCATCAAATTGTTAAAATTTCGGAGGATGGTAGCCTTCAGACATCATTAAACCGTCAATTCTTGAAGTGTATGGCTTGGTGTACATCAAAGACGACTTGGTGTTTCCTTTGAAATCGTTCAATTGATCTGCAGGAATCACTCCATTTGATGAGACTTGCAAATTTTCAAATGGTGACTTCTTTTCTTGAGTTGAAGATGTCTTTGTTGAGTTGTTTAAATTCCTCAATCCATCATGATCATTGATTTGTGTCCCCATCTTACAGTTTGATCCAACATTCTCCATCAACTTCGTAAGTAGTACATCTCGTGCCTGAAAATGTTTGGTGAGCTTTTCGACAGCTTTGGTCAGATTTGCAATTTGCTCTACAAGAGTTGGTGTGGCTTGTACTGTAGATATGACTACTTTGAAATTTGGTGAAGGGAAGAGATAAAAGGTCCCACTGGGCGTGCCAAAAACTTGTAACAACAAATTTTGTTTATTAGATAAATAAACACAAATAAGTGTACAAAATAAAATTTACTTGAGTTGAATAAAGTTTGGAGTGCAATCTCTTCGATCCTTTAATTCTTCTCTTCAATCCTTTAATTCTTCTCTTCAATACTTGGAGTTGACAATTGAAGTTGACTTGTTCAAAATCGAAATCATTAAACAAATGACTCGATCCGTGGGTTTAGCACCTTGTTTTGGATCAAGTGGCAGCTTTTGGAATTCTGTGAAGAATGCCCTAAATATTTGTAACTACAAATTTTGTTTATTAGATAAATAAACACAAATAAGTGTACAAAATAGAATTTATTTGAGTTGAATAAAGTTTGGAGTGCAATCTTTTTGATCTTTTGATTCTTCTCTTCAATACTTGGAGTTGACAATTGAAGTTGACTTGGTCAAAATCGAAATCATAGAACAAACAACTCGATCCGTGAGTTTGACACCTTGTTTTGGATCAAGTGGTTGCTTTTGGAATTCCATGAAGAACGTCCTTGATTTTGGTGAAGAACGCGAAGATTTGAAGATCACCGGATTTGATGATGACGCCCTTGATTTTGATGAAGTACGCCCCTTGAAGATTTGAAGATGCTGCCGCCGAACCGTCGTAGAAGTTGAAGAAGCCTTTGAAGATCGCCCTTGAAGATTTGAAGATGCCTTAACTTGAAGAAGTCTTTGAAGATCGCCCTTGAAGATTTGAAGATGCCTTAGAACTTGAAGAAGCTTTTGAAGTTTTGTAGATTTGAAGACCGCCAGCGGTGGAGGGCTCTTGAATTCTTTTTTGTTGTTGTTGTTGTTGTTGTATGAAATAATGAAAATCAGACCCCTATTTATAGGTGTAGGTGTAGAATCCTGATAGGATTAGGAGTAGGATCCTGATAGGGGTGAGATTCCAATGGAGTGATTTGATTGGTCCATCATAATTTGATATATTCTTGATAGATTTAGGACTCCAATTGAGTGATTTGATTCTATCATAATTTGATATTATCCAAAAAAAGAATTCTGATAAGTTTAGGATTCCTCAAAATTCCACATCTATCAATTTATTTGAGATAATTATCAAATTAAATATGAATTTGTATTTTTGATAATATCCGCAACAAATTGATACATGACAACTTCTAATTGATCGACTTGTAAAATTTGACTATCTACATAAACACTGAGTATCAATATTGAAAGTTGTATGACATCTAAAAGATATTTACTTGAAACATTGAAATAGAAGGACTAAGTCTTATATGAGACCATCTCATGATTATTTTTTATGATCGGGTCAACCCACAACCCACAATATTCACAATTCACATATGTTTTTTTGAAGATGTGTTTGGGTAAAAGAATTTATCTCACGAAAACTATATGTAAAACTGTCTCACACTGGTTTTTGCAAAACCTGAAATATAAACCCTTAAAACAATGAAACTCTTAAAGAGGAAATGGCCCTAATTACCCATTTTCTTAAAAAATGGGCCAAATATGACCATCATTATATACTTTACCCCAATATACTCACTTTTGTTAAAAAGTGGCCCAAATTACCCACTTTTTCAAAGTAAAAAATGGACATGATTTGACACTATGACATATTGATTTGTACGCCAACTTTTCCTCTATTACACATGGGTAGTTAGGGCATGGGGTTATGCCACGTGTATATATGTCTTCAAATCACACGAAAACCTTATCAAAAAGTCGAAATGAATGGAGCTTGATTGTGATAGGATAAAAAAGACACGAAAAGTAAATAAATATAATACACTCCAAATTGTGATAGGATAACACGAAAAGTTTTAGTATAACCTTGATTTCAAGAGTTTTCGTGTAACCTTGATTTTAAGAGTTTTCGTGTAACCTTGATTTCAAGAGTTTTCGTGTAACCTTGATTTGAAGAGTTTTCGTGTAACCTTGATTTGAAGAGTTTTCGTGTAACCTTGATTTCAAGAGTTTTCGTGTAACCCTATTTTTAGGTGTTACACGAAAACTATTATATTAAACTTGTTTGTCCTAGTGGAACTATAGCTTAATTTGCTCATTATGGTCCTGGGTTCGATTCCCACTGGCCACAATGTGTTCTTTTTTTTTTTTTTGGCCAAAAGGGCAAGACATTTTTTTTTTGCCAATAGGGCAAGACATAGAAAGAGGCCCTTTTTTTTACCCTACACGAAAACAGCAAGACAGAGAGAGAGAGGCTGGTCAAACGCGCCGTCGAAGACGTGGGATATGGCTGTAATGTGTCCAATTTCTCTTCAATTCCCCACAAGATTCTTTTCTTAATTGATTTGACAATCTCAATCAAGTCAAAAAGTGGGTATATTTGAGATAAATTTTGGGTTTTTGGTTAAATATGAGTTTGTGCGATAGGGAGAAATTTTTTTGTCCATATTTATAGTAAATAGACTATAAATGGCCTGTTTCCCAACTCTTAAAACCTCACACAATAATGGAGGACCACATAAATGCTCTCAATATATATGTTTATAACCATCTCATATTGATAAAATATATATATATATCTATATATATATATATATATGCAAGCTCATTATACATGAACAGATAAACAATTATTAACCATACAGTGAATGAATTCAACAGGAGATGAAATGTCAAACACAATGGAAGATCCAGACCATCGGATCGAGAAGAGATAATAATCTCACACCACACACACGTTATCCCCTCATAAGTATTTGGTACAACTCTATAAGTACCCCAATGCTCTCTAAAGAGAATACAAGGGCCCTTTGTAATAGCCATAAATCTATACACACACACATTCTTGCAAAATATTAGCAAACAAAAAATGGAAGGGTGTGTGAAAGTAGTGTCAAGAGAGATTGTGAAGCCCTCCTCTCAAATCCCTCATCACTGCAAGAAGCTCAAGTTCTCTTACATGGATCAATTGCTACCCCAAATGTATGTCCCCCTCATCTTCTTCTACGAAGCCGATGAATCGAGAGGCCTAACAACGTCGAACCATGGCCAAATCTCTCAACAGCTCAAGCAATCCCTCTCAGACTGCCTTCCCTATTTCTACCCGCTGGCAGGCAGGGTTAAAGACAACAATGCAGCTGTGTGCAACGATGCTGGTGTGGAGTTCATCCATGCTCGGGTCCATGCTCGTCTCGTGGACGTCGTGCAAGAACCCGACATGGAAGAGCTGAAGCAGTACCTGCCATTGGATCCTGCAAGTGTGGTGGGCCATGGATCAAGGCCTCTTCTTCTAGTCCAAGTCACCTTCTTCGAGTGTGGAGGAGCCACCATAGGGGCCTGTTTATCGCATAAGATCGCAGATTTTGCATCTGCTTTGGCCTTCATCAAAGCCTGGGCAGCCATGTTCAAAGGGGAGAAAGCAGAGAGTGTGGGTGAGCTCACATATGGGACAGGCAGTTACTTCCTGTCTAGCTGGCTTCTCTCTGATTCATGTTCAAGAATCTCCAAGTTCTTTCTCACTAAAGAGAAGCTCTTCACCAAGAGATTCGTGTTCGATAAGGACCACTTAGCTCTTCTCAAACAGGCTGCATTGCCCTCCTCCTCTCCATCTCCAGCAATGGTGAAGGACCCAACTAAGGTTGAGCTCATTTCAGGGTTTCTATGGAAGCATTTCATCGAGGAAACAAGGTCCAAGAAAATGGGCACAAAGAAGCACTTTATAGCCTTCCATGCAGTGAACTTGAAGACAAGAACCAAGCCACCTCAGCTTCTAGAGAATGTGTTTGGCAACTGTGTCATGGCCTCCATTGCGAAGGTCGCATCTGACAAGCACGACCTTCATTACTTAGTGGGGAAACTAAGAAGCTCTATAAGAAGAGTGAGAGATGAGTACATAACAAAGCCACTAAGCAAAGAGAGTGCTTTGAAGGACCTTTTCAAGGTGGGTATTCTACTAATCCAGGGCAAAATAGATTGGTGTTTCTTCACTAGTTGGTGTGGGTTTCCAGTGTACGATGTCGACTATGGATGGGGAAAGCCCGCTTGGTTTTCCACCACTCCGATGCCCGTAAAGAATCCGATAGTTTTGATGACCACCAAAAGTGGGGATGCCATTGAAGCAATTGTTACGATGAAACAAGATGTGTTAGCAAAACTTGAGACCCAGTTCAAACTCATTTCCACAAATCGTAAAGATTAATTAAAGCAAGTAAGATCATCATGAATTCAAATTCCTATTGAGGAACAATAAATGCACAAGAATTGGTGATGGGAGTCAATTAAAGTTGCTATAAGAAGATGTGGTCCTTGTTTGAATTCATGATTCTATCTCTTGCCTCTACAAAAAGTCGATAAGGAATGGAGAAAGGGCAAGGGGAAGATGGTTCCCCTTGGACTTTTTATATATATCTATACTTTATATATGTACTTTTTACTTTATACTTTTCATTTATATTATTAACTTACAAGAGTTCACCCTTTTTTTTGTAGTAAAATTTGTTTCATGAAATCTTGGCCTCTACTTTATGTTACAATATGAAAATTTTACTCGCGGTGAGATTCGCCGCTTTATTAGAGTACTATTAGAAATTAGAGTGACTCTTCTGGCTATTAGTTGCACAGATATGAGATCCTTGCAATGAGACCGCGCATGGATTAACCCAGCCCGTGCCTTTTTACTTTTCCGCGTGTTTTGGTCGTGACATTCATGTTATGTAAGTGTTACCTTCATATTATGTTAGTCTTACCTTTGTTTTATATTAGTGTGACCTCATTTCCAGATTTCACACCCTTGGTTTAAACCGTTGAGCTAAAATAACACGAAGGTAGCACTAACATAAAATGAAGGGGTAACTCTAACATAGCATGAAGGTAGAAAAACAATGTTAATCATAATTTCATGTTATGTTAGACTGACCTTTATGTTATGTTAGTGTTATATTCATGTTATGTTAGTGTTACCTGAAGGTAACACTAACATAACATAAAGGTAACACTAATATAATATGAAAGTATGACTACCTAGAGCGAATTTTGGTGGGTTTGAGCGCATCCACCAGACGTGTGGGAGCGCGTTGGGACGCATGAAAACACGTGTGAGAGGCGCATGGGGCGGGTTGACCCAGTTGCATGGATCCTAAATCTATACACCAGTTGTACAAAATATTTTACCTGTCAATTTGATATTCCAAGTTTATTTGAAGTACACGACACGCATGCACTATTTATCTCTCACACTAGGCAGAGAAAAGAAGTATAGAGAAAATTTCAATTTTTTTTCATATGATGTAGGTTTTATTCATTTTTCTACTATAAATATTCATTCTAATTTGATATGGTCATGTAACTATCCTCTAGAATTGTCATTTTTGATATCCACGTGAAGAAAAATCGAGATTATAAATCTCAAACAAAATCAGATGAAATTCGAAAAAGAAAAATGTACTTAAAAAACTGAAGTTGAAAACACGTGGAATCGATGAAAAAAGAATGATAAAACGTAAATATGAACGAAAATTACAATTTTATTAAATATTACACCCTCCGTTTCATATTATTTGTATTAGTAGTACACCCGCGCTATGCGCGGCTAAAATATTTTTTAAATGTAAGAAATAAATATATTGAATATTTGATTGTTAAAAAGATATGAATATAAATAATTATATTTTACGTATTTTTTTTTTTTGTGTATATTGTAATAGTAAAGAACATTGAACACTTATAATTATTTATTTGTATGGAAAGTTATTTCTTGCATTACACATAACAAAGTACATACTTCTAATAATATAAGATACTTTTGAATTAACTTTTAACTTTATAAAACTTTAAATAATTATATCATAAACATTTAAGTTTAAGTACATAAATTTCAAAAATAGTAATATTCTTTTATTAAATATTTTACCACGAAGTTTGTATTAAAATAAAAAAAAAAGATGTTTTAAAAGAAGACATTTGTGTATGTCAATATGAAAAATTAGTTTTTTGTAATAAATTATATTATGTAGATTCATACATTGTAGAAACTTATACCTTAAATCTTTTACAATTTATAATTATTTATAACAAATTTTTTTATAGTAGAATGTAATATAATATAAAAAAAGATTTTATTTTCTATTTTTTTTATTATAACGTATGATGATTCAAGAATTATATATGTTTTTCTTTTATTTTTTTACTACAATATTTGATAGTTTATCAAGAAAGTCATGTAATTTAAAATGATTAAATTAATTTAGAAAAATAAAATGAAATCTTGCAAAACTAAAATAAAATGAAATTATTTACACATCATCAAATTGATGTGACATTTTTAGGAGGGAAAATGACAAATTAGTAATTTTTGACAACTTGCTTGCTTTTATTATAGTATAGATTTTCTATTTTTTTTAATTATAACGTATGATGATTCAAGAATTATATATGTTTTTCTTTTATTTTTTTACTATAATATTTGATAGCTTATCAAGAAAATCATGTAATTTAAAATGATTAAATTAATTTAGAAAAATAAAATGAAATCTTGAAAAACTAAAATAAAAAGAGATTATTTACACATCATCAAATTGATGTGATCTTTTTAGGAGGGAAAATGGCAAATTAGTAATTTTTGACAACTTGCTTGCTTTTATTATAGTATAGATGTAATATAATATAAAAAAAGATTTTATTTTCCATTTTTTTATTATAACGTATGATGATTCAAAAATTATATATGTTTTTCTTTTATTTTTATACTACAATATTTGATAGTTTATCAAGAAAGTCATGTAATTTAAAATGATTAAATTAATTTAGAAAAATAAAATGAAATCTTGAAAAACTAAACTAAAAAGAAATTATTTACACATCATCAAATTGATGTGATATATTTAGGAGGGAAAATGACAAATTAGTAATTTTTGACAACTTGCTTGCTTTTATTATAGTATAGATGTAATATAATATAAAAAAAGATTTTAATTTCTATTTTTTTTATTATAACGTATGATGATTCAAGAATTATATATGTTTTTCTTTTATTTTTTTACTACAATATTTGATAGTTTATCAAGAAAGTCATGTAATTTAAAATGATTAAATTAATTTAGAAAAATAAAATGAAATCTTGCAAAACTAAAATAAAATGAAATTATTTACACATCATCAAATTGATGTGACATTTTTAGGAGGGAAAATGACAAATTAGTAATTTTTGACAACTTGCTTGCTTTTATTATAGTATAGATTTTCTATTTTTTTTAATTATAACGTATGATGATTCAAGAATTATATATGTTTTTCTTTTATTTTTTTACTATAATATTTGATAGCTTATCAAGAAAGTCATGTAATTTAAAATGATTAAATTAATTTAGAAAAATAAAATGAAATCTTGAAAAACTAAAATAAAAAGAAATTATTTGCATATCATCAAATTGATGTGACATTTTTAGGAGGCAAAATAGCAAATTAATAATTTCTGACAACTTGGTAGCTTTTATTATAGTATAGATGTCTATAATCGAAATTTTGTTTCATATCAATTGTTTTGGCTATTTTGCTACAAATTTTTTCAATTTTACCCTCAATCTCAATCTTTAAAATATTTTACATATGTTAAGTTGACAAAGTTATAATGAAATAATTAAGAAGTAAATAAACAAAAATCAATTTAAGTTTGAAATAGATTAGAGAGATCATAAATGGGAAAAATTCAATTTTAGTCAATTTAAAAAGTCACTGTCAGATTTTCATCCACCATGGAAGCGATTTTCATTTTTAGTCCAATTAAGCCAAAAATCGTCACTATTTGGTCTATTTTTGGTTTAATTGGATTAAAATTGAAAACTGAAAATTGAAAACTGCTTCCATGGTGGACGAAATAGTGACAAAAAAGGACCAAATAGTGACTATTTTTTGCTTAATTGGACTAAAATTGAAAACCGCTTCCATGGTGGATGAAAATTAAACAGTGACTTTTTAAATGGACTAAAATTGAATTTAACCCGATCATAAATATTGTCTGAATATATATGAGTAAGTCTCCTATGAAACATGTGCATGGATCCATGCACCCAGGTCGGATCCAGGTCAAGGGACCCGCTTCTCTCTCTCTCTCTCTCTCTCTCTCTCTCTCGCATAGTGTTTTAATTTTTGCATTTACCAATAGGTTATGTTAGACCTACCCTTACATTATGTTAGATATAAATTTATGTTATGTTAAGTCAACCCATCTGTCCAGATTTCATACCTTTTCTTGCGCTTGGTTTTTGAATTTTGGCACCTACCACTATATTATGTTAGACATACTTTTACATTATGTGAAACTTATCATTCTGCCCAAATTTCTTACCTTAAAAAAAAAAAAAAAGGTTTAGCATATGACCATTATGTTGTATTAGTATGTATAGTTAGACATACTTTTGTGTTATGTTAAACCTACCTACATAAGGTATGTCAAATATAACACAAAGGCAGGTCTAACTATACATAAAGATAGGTCAATTGGAGCGGATTTTGATGTGCTTGAGCGCGAGTGTGAGGTCTGTGGGGGCGTGTGAAACACTCGTGCGAACTCTTTTTTTGATATTTTGACCAGGTCAACGCTGATGTATGAATTTAAATTTGTGTGTCCAACTCATATAAGTTTTTATCAATATATATTAATTCGTTCTGTACTCCTTATTAATTCATAATAGAAACTCCGAAAAAATAATTAATATGAAAGTGATGTACACAAGAGAACTACTACTTTGGGAAACATGGATCCCTAGATCCAACTTCCGAATTTATTATATATCTACTTTCTCTGTACATTTACTACACCCAAAATAATTCAAACAGTCCATCACCAAATTTTCACTGTCACTTCGTAGATCATCTAGAAATGAGACATGTAAAAGGTGATTGACTAATTACATTTAAATTATAGTGATTCGAATTGAAAGTAAAACTACAATAATAGTAGACATAATAACCCCTCCAATTAATTTAAATAAACGTTGTTTTGGGGAATTATTTTATTTTAGTCTTTTTAAAAATAAAAAAAAAACAATTCATAGAAGACGTTTTTCACTATCTATAGTTTTTCTTATTTCTTTTTTTTATATTATTTCATCTAATGTTAATTTAGGAATGAATGAGGAAGGATTCATATTGTTTGAAATGAATTTCATCCAATTTGTTGTGTGGATGGAAAATATGAGAACCGAATTACAGATACAAGACTTAAATCAACGATAAGAAACACACATAAACAAGATGAGAGTGATGACTTGCTAGAAAAGAAAGATAGAAATTTCTCTTGTATTTAGAAAAGATATTGAAAAGTTGCTCAAAGTATACAATTTTCTCCTATTTATACTCCTCTCTTCTAAGGAGGGTATTTTCGTCTTTCCCTATTATATTTCCTTGTTGGTTAAGCTATATTTTCTATTTCTTTTCCCAGGTACTTTCTTCATTGCTGAGAGTACACCACTTCCTCTCCAGAATCTTCCATTTTCTGTTAAGTGAGAAGATATTTTTCTTTTGTCTTTTATAGCCATGTCAGCTACTCCTCTAGCATGCTCATCATTGTACTTTGAATTATTATCCTCTACTCCAAGTGCACAGAATCCGTTCGGCTGCCTCTTAATATGGCGTCATCACTTCTGCTTTGTAAGACTTTAGTAACTTCGCAGCCTCTTCGGGTTATGCGAAGTATCCACTTCTGCTTTTCGTTGTTTTCTGCAAGTCCTGTCTTTCTGTGGTTGCAGAGAGTCTCTTCGCTTTCAGTCTTTCTTTTCTCGTTCACTTCTGCCTCCACTTCTGCCAGAAAAGAGTTCTGCCAGCTAGTAGTTATGCAGAGTCTCTTCGCTTTCAGCCTTTCTTTTCTTGCTCACTTCTGCCTCCACTTCTGCTAGAAAGGAGTTCTGCCAGCTAATAGTTATGCAGAGTCTTTTCGCTTTCAGCCTTTCTTTTCTCGTTCACTTCTGCCTCCACGTCTGCACAAAAGCACTTCTGCATTTATGCAAGGGCAATTTTGCCATATTGTTTATTTTGTAAATTCCAGGGATAATGATGCCAGTATTTTTATAATCCTATTTTTCCCACATCTATAGGCTCATCCTTCCCACATCAGCTACTCCCCCTGGTGCGGTCGAGCAGATCTGATTTGGCAGAGGTGGTGGACTGCAGCACTTCCGGTTTTTCTTCTCTCGGCCAGAGAGCTAATTTACCCCTTAGCTACTCCCCCTGGTGCGGTTGAGCAGATCTGGTTTGGCAGAGCTGGTCGACTGCAGCACTTCCTGTTTTTCCTCTCTCGATCAGAGAGCTAATTTTCCCCTTAGCTACTCCCCCTGGTGCGGTCGAGCGGATCTGGTTTGGCAGAGCTGGTCGACTGCAGCACTTCCTGTTTTTCCTCTCTCGATCAGAGAGCTAATTTTCCCCTTAGCTACTCCCCCTGGTGCGGTCGAGCAGATCTGGTTTGGCAGAGGTGGTCGACTGCAGCACTTCCTGTTTTTCCTCTCTCGATCAGAGAGCTAATTTTTCCCTTTAGCTACCCCCTGGTGCGGTCGAGCGGATCTGGTTTGGCAGAGCTGGTCGACTGCAGCACTTCCGTTTCATCTAACTTTTGGTCAAAGTTCATCAGTTGTAGGTTTGAATTTTTCACACGTCGTTTCCTTCTCCTTTCGTATGTCAGACATTATGGCAGTGAGTGTTCTTTCAGCTTGTCATACCTGACGTTTTTAATCTGGTTCTTACACGTGTTGGACATCCAACGAGGGGATGCAAAACGTCGCGCCTTTTTCGAGGCAGTATATATTCAAAAAATTGTTGCCCTAATCTTATTCTCTCTCTTCACTTTCCCCCTTCTTCGTCTTTTTGCGATTCTTCTCCTTCTCCGGCGATTCTGGTGCGAGAGCTTGCTGGAGATTTTTATTCCGGTGAACCTTCTTCCCCTTCTTCTTCCTTTGAGTTCGTTTTTCCATGGCGAGAGGAGGTAATTTCTAACCTTTGATTTTCTTTGTTTGTTTTGTGATTTCAGTGGCTGTGAACTGGTGTTTGTGCTGTTTTAGAACTGTTGGATCTTGTGACTGCTTTTAGTTGAGTATCTAGCCTGTATTTGGGAACTTTCTGGTGATTTTTTCTAGATTAGTCTCCTTTTTTGCCCACTCTCTTCTCCATCATGTCTTCTTCCGATCGTGAGACCGACTCTCCCAACCTTCAAGCTCTTGAGAGCAACTCTCCTTCTGTTCTTCCTACTCTTGGTGAGCAGACCTCTTCTAGTTCTTCGAAGAGTCCTTCCCTCATGGCAGAAGAGCCAGAAGAGCCATCTGCTTCCAGTGTTGATCCCCTAAATTATAGTACGTCAGACCCCAACTTCAATATGGTTTGTCATCGGACCGTTTTCTCTCCCGATCGTCTCGATCTTCTTCGTTTAGCTTATAACATTCCTCAAGATTTTTGTCTATACTGTCCTGCTGGTCATCATAGACCTAACTTTCTTTCTGGGCGCAAGCTGGCCTTCTGGTGTGCTCAACTGAAGGCTGGGGTGCGCTTCCCTGTAAATCCCTATCTTTGTAGGTTATCCTTTTTTTACCAAGTTCCCTTAAACCAGTTCACCCCTTCTGCCATCCGACTCATGCTGGGGTTTTACATAATTTTGAAAGGCAACGGGGGCAATCCCACTGCTGAACTCTTCTTTTCCAATTTTCCTCTCAAATTCAAACCCCCCTTTTTCTATGTCACTGCTGATCCTCGAGGTCTGATTCACTTCTTGGGAAAACCCCAGAGCCGAGATAAGAACTGGAAGGAAGACTACTTCTTCATTTCCGGGTCTGACACGTGGGATTTCCCAGTGGGCCCTTGGTTGTATACTAAACCTTTAATAAGGAAAGAATTTTTTGTCAGCTGTCCCACTTCTGATCGCGAAATAATTGAGGCTCTAAACACCTCTGTGGATGAAGTAGGCCCTTTCGATGTAGTTAGTCTTGTAGAGCAGCCTTCCATTTTGTCTTACTTTGGTTTATGTGCTGGGGAGACTTCTTTTCCTTCAGATTTTGGTATTTCTCTCCTTTTGACATTTTTCTTCTTCTGCTCGTCTGCTGTTTTAATTAATGGCTTGTATAAACATTGAATGATTTCTATTGTGTAGAACCTGCATGGAGGAGGACTGTTCCTCGTAGAGATGCCAATCCTCCACCTCGTCCACAGTCAGACGTAGCTCTGACATCTGAGATTCAGGCGGCCGCCCCTCTTCCGGCGATTGCCAGAAGTGACAGAGGCAAGCGTCCTCTAAACACCTCTGATCCTTCCTCTGATGCTCAACGACCACGTCTGCAGTCTCCTGGCAGAGGTGGACACGAAGGGAGAGAGCGCTCTCGGTCGAACCGAGTAAGAGCTTCTGCCAACGACACTTTTACTCTGGAGCTCCCGAAGTCTCTTCTGGAGCTTTCTGCGGAGGAATCACGCCAATTTCTCCAGCTCTGCTTGACTCCCGCTGACACCTTTACTCTGAGCAAGCTTTCCCTAGACAATGAGCTGGCTATGAGCTCTCACTATGCTTTGAAGGTATTCTGTAGTTCTCTCTTTCTCTTTATTTCTTAGGATCTTCTGCAGGCCTTCATTAATCCTCTCGTTTCATTGTGCCTTTGTCTCTTTTGTAGAGCTTGATCCATTTAAGCCGTCTTCAGGCTAGAGCGGCTTCCGCTGTGGATCCTGCTCCAGCGCTCTTGGAGAAGGACAACGAGATTTCCTCGTTGAAGTTTAAGCTAGTGGAGCAAGAGAAGCAGCTCAAGGAGCAGCGGAAGGAGACCGAGTACTGGAGAAAGAAGGCTGCCGAGGAAAAGAGTCGCAGCCGAGAATACGGGGCTAGGAAGTTCTCAAAAGGAGTTGAAGCGTGCAAGAAGAACCTGCATATGACAGCCGCAGGGCAGAGCTTCCTGGAAGAAGTGGTTACGGGGCTGAAGGAGGCTTATCTCAGGAGTACCAGCTCTTTAGCTGATTTCGGGCCTCACATAGGCCATTACTATGGCTATGGGTTTGATGCAGCCCAAAAGCAGGCTCAAGACCAAGGCTTTTCTGGGGTCTTTGATTTCAATGGCCCTCTGGATGATCTACCAGCCTCCCCTTATTTTGAGGGTGACCCTTTGGAGGATCCAGATTCTCCCTGGTGGCTGCCGGTCTTGCAGAAGGCGTATGCCAAGCTATGCTCTGCTACTAACGATGCCTTCACTCCTGTTGATCCAGCTTCTTGCAAGTTTCCACTACTGCCAGCGCCGCCTCTGCCTGAACCGCCCGTAGTGGACCTGATAGTGGTGAGCGGAGATTCTTCTGAGATGGTGGCGGAAGCATCTCTTCAGCCTCCCCCCGAGGCTCTTCCAGAACTGCAGGGCGCAGAGGACCCAGCCGCATCTGATCCTCCCATTGAAGTCCCTCCCTCCACAGACTGATTTTCTTTTTAACTCCAGATTTTGAAATTACGCTTTTCCGCAAACAATTTATATTTCCTGTTCTGTATTTACGGGCTGACTATTTGGGATAATTTTGTGTTTCTTTTACTTAGATTATCTTTAAATTGCTATCTTCTAACTGTTTCAGTATTTTCTTTTCGTACTTGCCGTTATGGATATTAGTGATACCCTTTTGTTATTATCATGATTTTGTTATCTCATGCTTGCAGTGTAATCTTCTCAGAATCACAAACTTTTCTCACTGATGCCCTAGGCTAAAATGCTTATATAAGCAATAATGTTAACCCATCAAAACAGAAAAATGCGAACCAATCATAGATAATCCAAGCGGGCAAATCCAAACAAAAACAATAAGAATTATATTTAAAGACAACGGTACTTGTAAGATAATTTTTCAAATGGCGTTCTGCTTTCTGGTCTTTTCACACAAGCTAGTCGATTTTAAAGACTTCTTCTTGCTTTCTCTTCCTTGCCTTTTCTTCCACCAACTTCCTTCTCTGATTGTTTCTTCTAGGCGTAGTATCTTTTAAGATTGCCAATGTTCCATGGTCTGGCTACTTCCTTTCCCTCTGCTGTCATTAATCGATAAGCTCCCCCTTTTAACACCTCTGATACAATATATGGTCCTTCCCAGTTCGGCTCTAGCTTTCCCTTAGGTTTTAGAGCATCGGCTTTCCTGAGGACCAGATCTCCTTTATTCAAACGTCGTGGTCGCACCCTTTTGTCATACGCTGCTTTGATTCTGCTCTTGAATTTCTCAATCTTTAGCCGCGCCACTTCTCTTTCTTCTTCGAGCAGATCTAGATTTTCTTTCATAAGTTTCTCATTCTGTTCTTCATCAAATGTCATGACCCTATGGGTTTCCATACCCACCTCTGCTGGGATTACGGCGTTGGCTCCGTATACCAAGTTGAAAGGGGTCATATCTGTTGCCACCCTCGGTGTCCTCCTGTAAGCCCACAGAACTGAATCCAGCTCTTCTGCCCAACTGCCTTTCAAAGTCTCTATCCTCGTTTTTAGCCCATTGATGATAGTCCTGTTAGTGACCTCTACTTGGCCGTTTGCTTGGGGATGAGCTACTGCCGCAAACCTTTGGGTAATCTTCATCTCTGTACACCAAGCTTTAATCTTCTTCCCACAAAATTGCGTGCCATTATCTGAAACCAGGATTCGGGGTATCCCGTATCGACAGCAGATCTGTTTCCACAAGAACTTTATGACACTTTGTTCATCGATTTTTCCCAATGGTTCAGCCTTCACCCATTTTGTGAAGTAATCAATAGCCACTATCAAGAATTTTTTCTGTTCTTTAGACAACGGCAATGGTCCCACTAAGTCCACTCCCCATTGAGCGAAAGGGCAGGGGGAATGCATTGTTCTCAATTCTTCAGCTGGGCTGTGAATCAGAGACGCGTGAATCTGACAACTGTGACACTTCTGCACTAACTCCTTGGCATCTGCATTCATGGTGGGCCAGAAGTATCCAGCTCGTAGAATCTTTCGAGTCAATGTTCTTGACCCCACATGATCACTTCCACATCCTTCGTGTGCTTCTCGCAGCACATATAACCCTTCCTCCTTATTCAGACACCGTAGGTATGCCTGCGAGAATGAACGTCGGTAGAGCTGCTCACCTATGATGCAATATTTCAAAGTCTCTTTAGTCCACTTCGGGCATGTTAATGTTTCTGCTTTCCTTAGCTCATTTATGATGGGAGTCCTCCAATCATCGGCTCCCTCCACTTCTGCCACCTCTGCTACTCCGACTGACTTTTCTGCTACCAACAAAGTTATTTTCCTCGGTTACAAGAGCGGGTAAGAGCTGGCGATTTTGGCTAGGTAATCTGCTTGAGCATTTTCCACCCTCGGGATTTGTTTCAGCTCAAATTTGTTGAAAGATAGTTGGATTTTGGCGATTTCCCTTAAGTATTCGAACAATGATTCCTTTTTCACTTCATACGTTCCTCCATATTGTTGGAACACCAATTGCGAATCGGTGTGGGCTACTAAATCACTTCCCCCGGCTTCTTTCACTATGTTCATGCCTCGTATTAGGGCCTCATATTCTGCTTCATTATTAGACACAGAATAGTTTAACTTGATGGCGTACTGCATGTCCTGCCCTCCGGGACATTCTACCAGAACTCCCACTCCGCAGCCATCCTTGGTAGCAGAACCATCTACAAATATTTTCCAGCTCTGTTCCTCCTCTGGCGGAGCTTGTGATTCTTGTACGAAGTCAGCCAAGGCTTGGGCTTTGATGGCTTTTCGGGGTTCGAACTCCACATCATAAGCCCCGAGCTCCACCGCCCACTTGACCATCCTGCCAGAGGTGTCTGCCTTGCCCATTGTCTGTGCCAACGGATAAGTGGTGCGCGTGATTATTTTATGCGACAGGAAGTAGGGACGTAGTCTCCTAGCTGTGGTGATGACGGCTAGCCCAGCCTTTTCTACCTCTGCATACCGGGTTTCTGGTCCTTGCAACATATGGCTTACATAGTATATCGGCATTTGTTGTCGCCCCATCTCTCGTACCAGAACTGTACTGACTGCGGCCTCCCCAACTGAGAGGTACATGTATAGCGTTTCATCCTTCTCTGGCTTGGAAAGTTGTGGCAGACTGGCGAGGTATTCTTTCAGCTCTCTGAAAGCCTGGTTGCATTCCTCTGTCCATTGGAACTTGCACCCCTTCCTCAATATTTTGAAGAAAGGGTAGCTCTTGTCTACCGATTTAGAGACAAACGGATTAAGCGCGGTTATCCTCCCCAACAGTCTCTGCACCTCCTTGACATTTTTGGGTGGTACCATGTCCATCACCGCCTTCACTTTCTCCGGATTAACTTTTATTCCTTCCTTGGTAACCATGAATCCCAAGAATTTTCCTGTCGTCACACCAAAGCTACACTTCTCTGGATTCAGCTTCATCCCGCTGTCTCGTATGATTGCAAAGGCTTCTTCCAGGTCTGCAATGTGTTGCTCGGCCTCTTTGCTTTTTATCAACATGTTGTCTACATAAACCTCCATATTTCTGTCAATCATTGTTTTGAACAGCTTGTCTACCATGCGTTGGTAGGTGGCTCCTGCGTTCTTCAATCCGAAAGGCATACGCACATACCCATAGGTCCCGGCCGCTGTGATGAAGCAGACCTTGTTGACATCTGCGCGATCCAACTGGATCTGGTGATACCCCTGGTAGGCATCCATCAGAGACAAACGGGCGCATCCAGATGTGGAGTCCACCAACTGATCTATGCGAGGCAGCGGATAGTGATCTTTGGGGCAAGCTTTATTCAGGTCGCGGAAATCAATACACATGCGCCATTTCTTGTTGGGCTTAGGTACCAAGACAGCGTTGGATAACCACTCCGGGAACTGAACGGGCACGATATGTCCTGAGTCCAATAACTTCTGAACCTCTGCCTGAATGATTCTGTCTTTTTCTGCTCCGAAGTTCCATAGCCTTTGCTTAACAGGTCTAACCTCGGGGTTGATGTTGAGTCGATGTACTGCAATCTCTGGATGGATACCTTTCATATCTTCCGCTTGAAAGGCAAACAGGTCGGCATTCTTTCTCAAGCATTCGATCAATTCGGCTTGTTCTGCTCTGGGGATTTCTGCACTGATCTTGGTACAAAATCCCCCTTTCCCAGGATACAGCTCTACTGATAGGAGCTCTCCATCCGCTGCCATCTTCTTGGACTCTTCTTCCTCCTCTCCCTCTGTTCTCTGCCGTTTCACTCCGACCTCCTCGTCTACAGCTCTGCTTACCACTGGCAAGGCCCACTTATGTGCTACCCGAATAGATTCAACATAGCACTTTCTCGAGTGTACTTGGTTTGCCTTCAACTCTCCTACACCGGCAGACGTAGGGAACTTGACTTTCATATAATATGTAGAGACTACAGCTTTCAGCTCATTCAATATTGGACGTCCAAATATAACATTGTACGCGGAAGGAGCATCTACTATTAGGAAATCCATCATTAGTCTCTTCTGTCGTGGCCACTCTCCTACCAAAACATGCAGAGTTACCACCCCCAAAGGGTGGACTGCTCCTCCCGTGAAACCGTACAACGCCGTGTTCACTGGACGAATCTGGGTTCTGATGCCCATTTTCTTAAAGCACTCTTTATATATGATGTCTGCAGAGCTCCCTGTATCCACGAATACTCTGGCAACATCATACCCGGCTATCTCTGCCGTCACCACCAAGGAGTCATTGTGAGGTTTGAGCATGGGGGTTTCATCGGCTGCTCCGAACACGATATCCGGAGACGGTTGGACTTCTGACACTTCCATGTGTTGGTCGTGCCATCCCTGCGCATATCTTAGAGCTGACTTACGGGCTCTGTTCGAGTCCCCCCCCTGAGGGCCGCCTGCAATCATGTTAATAAAACCTTTTTTCGGTGGTGGGGGTAAGTCTTTTTCCTCATTTCTCTTTTCTTTATCTTGAACACCTTCTCTCTCCTCTGATCTCTCACTTCTCTTTCCATAATTTTCAGCATAACCTTTGTTCTTATCCTCAAATCCCTTCAACACCCCAGCTCTGACCAGACGCTCTATCTCATTTTTCAGATGCCTGCACTCGTTTGTGTCATGACCGTATTCATTGTGAAATAGGCAGAAGTATCGCCCCTTCGGTCTTGTTGGGGCTTGAGCTCTGTTGGGAGGAAATCTGAATGGAGCAGTCTTTTCGGAGAGCTGAAACACTCTTGCCAGTGGGGCTTTCAACGGAGTATATCGGGCGTAATCTCCTCTACCGAGGTCTTCCTCACGTCTTCTGTTGTCGAACCTGGGTTCCCCATGTCTCCGCATATTCGCTTCTCTGGGGGCCGGTTTTTCTGCTCTCTTAGCACGACTCACGTCTTCGAGATTGATAAACTTGTCTGCCCGAGCTAAGACTTCCTCGAAAGTATTAGCTGGTCTCTTTGCCAAGGAGCGGAATAAGTCCCCTTCTCGCAACCCCTGCACTATAGCGCTGATTTTTACCTCTGCGGTGGCAGATGGTACCTCCAAGGCAGCCGTGCTAAATCGTTTTATGAAGGCTCTCAGGGACTCCTCGGCTCCTTGCTTCAACGTGAATAGAGATTGGGATGTTCTTCTCTGTCTTCTAGCACTGGCGAATTGGTGGAGGAAAGCAGAAGTAAAATCGTGGAAAGAACGAATGCTGTCTTCTGCTAATTGCCCGAACCATCTCTGGGCAGCTTGTGTGAGTGTGGTCAAGAATACTCTGCATTTGACTCCATCCATGTATTGATGGAGGAGGGCCACGTTCTCGAAGCGCAGAAGATGATCATACGGATCCGCTGTTCCATCATATTCGAAGGTTAAGGATTTGAAATTTGCCGGCAACTCGTCCATCCGAACCGCCACTGAAAATGGACTTCCTCCTGGCATCTGGATCTGATTAGTGGTACCTATCCTCTGCCGCAGCGATTGTATTTCCCTCTGCATCGCTTCCATCTATCTCTGTACTTCCAGATCTTGCGTACGTTGCATGGAGATGTCTGCCGACGACACTTCATGAGAAGCATACTTCCACTGTGATGGGTGACTATCTGCACTCTGTTCCTGCACCACTCCTGGCCGTCCTAGCGGATCTGCCTGTGCAGAGATCTTGGTACCCTCTGCTTCAAGAAATTCTCGCCTTCCTCCTCCTTTTTCTTTCTCAGCGGCCGCTTTGTCTAGAGCTTTCTGCACAGCGGAATGAATGAAACCATCCAGCTATTCTGGGGTGAAAGTCCACATGCTCGGCATAGCTGGTTCCCTCACCTCTTCCGCTCTCTCCTTCACCCTTGATGTTTCTGGCCTAGCTACCTCCCGGAAATCCCCCTCAAGGTCTCGGATTATCCGATCAGTCATTACCTCGATTGACTTTAAACAGATTTCTGCAACTCTTTCTCCCAACCAACAAAAAGAGAAACAAAAGAAAAGGAAACAATACCAAGAACAGTAACTAGAGGAAATCAAGTAGGATAAGAAGGAAGCTCACTTCTCTCCCCTGTTTCCCACAGACGGCGCCATTGTTGTGTGGATGGAAAATATGAGAACCGAATTACAGATACAAGACTTAAATCAACGATAAGAAACACACATAAACAAGATGAGAGTGATGACTTGCTAGAAAAGAAAGATAGAAATTTCTCTTGTATTTAGAAATGATATTGAAAAGTTGCTCAAAGTATACAATTTTCTCCTATTTATACTCCTCTCTTCTAAGGAGGGTATTTTCGTCTTTCCCTATTATATTTCCTTGTTGGTTAAGCTATATTTTCTATTTCTTTTCCTAGGTACTTTCTTCATTGCTGAGAGTACACCACTTCCTCTCCAGAATCTTCCATTTTCTGTTAAGTGAGAAGATATTTTTCTTTTGTCTTTTATAGCCATGTCAGCTACTCCTCTAGCATGCTCATCATTGTGCTTTGAATTATTATCCTCTACTCCAAGTGCACAGAATCCGTTCGGCTGCCTCTTAATATGGCGTCGTCACTTCTGCTTTGTAAGACTTTAGTAACTTCGCAGCCTCTTCGGGTTATGCGAAGTATCCACTTCTGCTTTTCGTTGTTTTCTGCAAGTCCTGTCTTTCTGTGGTTGCAGAGAGTCTCTTCGCTTTCAGTCTTTCTTTTCTCATTCACTTCTGCCTCCACTTCTGCCAGAAAGGAGTTCTGCCAGCTAGTAGTTATACAGAGTCTCTTCGCTTTCAGCCTTTCTTTTCTCGCTCACTTCTGCCTCCACTTCTGCCAGAAAGGAGTTCTGCCAGCTAATAGTTATGCAGAGTCTCTTCGCTTTCAGCCTTTCTTTTCTCGTTCACTTCTGCCTCCACGTCTGCACAAAAGCACTTCTGCATTTATGCAAGGGCAATTTTGCCATATTGTTTATTTTGTAAATTCCAGGGATAATGATGCATGCCAGTATTTTTATAATCCTATTTTTCCCACATCTATAGGCTCATCCTTCCCACATCAGCTATATGTATATTTCATCTTGGCTAGCACTTATTTTGAATCAGAGAAATATTACTTAAAGACGTCGTAAACACAATCATTAAACATTTAAGATAAGATTCAGAATTTTTTTTTTATTGTCTACGTTTTATTTAATTGTTTGGGAAGAAGTGCAATATGTTAAAATCTTGAGTTACTCTCTTGTGCATCAGTTGCACGGATCTGAGATCCGTGCAACTGGGCCGCGTGCGGGCTGGGCTGGCCCGCCCAGCCCGCACCTCTTTACTTTTTTCGCGTGTTTTGGTCGTTACCTTCACGTTATGTTAGTGTTAACTTCGTGTTATATTAGGGTTACCTTCGCGTTATGTTAATGTGACCCCATCTCCAAATTTCATACTCTTAGTTTAAAAACCACTGAAGTAAAATAACACGAAGGTAACACTAATATAACATGAATGTAATACTAACATAACGTGAAAGTAACATTAACATAACATGAAGGTA
This sequence comes from Scutellaria baicalensis, assembly GCA_005771605.1. Taxonomy (NCBI): domain Eukaryota; kingdom Viridiplantae; phylum Streptophyta; class Magnoliopsida; order Lamiales; family Lamiaceae; genus Scutellaria; species Scutellaria baicalensis. Next base: position 36,095,692 of record CM016722.1, on the reverse strand, counting down.
AAAACAATATTAATCATACCTTCATGTTATGTTAGAGTGACCCTCACGTTATGTTAGAGTTACCTTCATATTATGTTAGTGTTACCTTCATGTTATAATCTCTACGGGTCAAATTGATCCAGATCAATATGTATCGATGTCTAAAATACCCTTTTGCTTTTAATTTAGGGTTAATATATAATATATCTCTCTTCATTTAATTATACTCTTCAAAACTGTTAATATTAATGATACTCTTTAAAGCTACTGATCATAATTTTATTTGCAAATGTGTTTCATAAATAAAATATTATGTTACTCAATACGGAAGATATTTATATATATATAAACGTAGGATATCCTGTCAATAATAACTGCAATAAATTATCTACCTATTAAATAATTACTATTTTAAGAAACCTATTAATTGCTTTCATATTGTACTTGTTGTAAGAAACTCAATACCTATAAATATAAATAAACCTATTTATTGTATTTTAAGAAATTCAATCCAAATAAATAAATATTTAATTTAAGAAATCAATTATGATACTCAATTTAGTATTTATTGTATAGAAATTTCAAATAAAATAAATAAATAGATAAATAAGATGAAACAGGGGATTATATATTTATTATCTCTCATCTTATTTTTAAGTACTTATTTTAAAGGGTAAATTACAAAAAACAACTCCACCTATCGACTTTCTTAATTTTGCAACCTAATCATTTTTTTTTTCAGATTGCCACCCAATCTTTTTATGGTTTTGTCGATTGCAAATTTTCCGGTGAAATTGAGATTAATTTGTTCACTTTGCAACCTAAACTTTGTTTTTTTTAATCTAATTGCAACCTGAACTTTGTGTTTTTATCAGATTGCAACCAATAATGAAAATTTTGATTCCGGTGGAAATATAGGTAACTTAAATTCACGGAAATATCGTGAAAATATCGATATCGATGGAAATATGGGTACATATATTTATTGTTAATTTTCCTATATTTACCAATATATTCCGATATTTTCTCGATATTTATTGATATTCCATCGATTTTTTACCGATGTTACATATATTTCACCAATTTTGACCTATATTTCCTTAATATTTATTTTATGAATATCGATCACACTTATATAGCATAAATGTCACACTCATATATATAACATAAAGGTATCAGTGTGAAGCGAAAAAAAAATCATGATTTGCGATTGGACAAAAAAATTAAGGTTTGGGTTGCATAGTGAAAAAAATTAATTCATTTGCCGGAAAAATGACCGAAAATTTTGCAATCGGCAAAACCACAGAAAGATTGGGTGGCAATCTTAAAAAAAAAAATTAGGTTGCAATTTTAAAAAAGTCGATAGCTGGGGTTGTTTTTTATAGTTTACCCTATTTTAAATAAATTTTAAATATATAATATATAAAATCAATCATTATTTAATGATCTTAAATTTAATATTCATATAAAATTTATCAAACTGAAATATGGAAATGTATGTGTGTGGGCTTCAATGATTTTTCATTTTTAAATGTTTTTATGATATATAGTATTAATTTATTGTAAATTGATGTTAAAATGTAGAAATAAAAAAATATTATAGGTGTGCCTAATAGATTACACATATAAAACATATCAAATTAATAGAAAAAATTAGATTAAAATTATTATTGCAAGTTATCCAACTTATTCATTTGAAATATACAAATATTTTATTTTATCTTTCTTATTTTATATTTATTTGTTGTCAAATTTTTTTTATATTTGTATTCTGATTAATTGAGGTGGCATAAGGGATTGGACAGATGTAATTTTTCTGGTTTTTCACAAATTAAAATTTCATCATTCTTAGTCCATGATATATTGACTTATCAATCTTATAATTATTATTCATAATTTTTTTTATTCAAAATGTGTAGATTAAGTCCAAGTTTGAATTGTTTCATTTAAATAGATAGCAAGAGAAATTTTCATGTATTTGATAAACTGATATAATTTTTTTATTTGATATAAAATAAATGAGTTATATGTGGCATTGAACCAAAAAAAAAAAATTAAAATACGTGTGTATTTATAGTTATAAATGCCAATAAAATATAAATTTATTTATCTCAATACTAAAATCATAACATTTCTAATACATATAACTTATTTTTAGATATTAAATTTATTTTTTAAAATTTCACTACCCAGATAATGTTATTTGTTTGTTTAATCCATAGATTACTATATTACTTTATATATTTCAAATTTCTAATATTTTCGAATATAATTATTTATAATGACATAAATTTAAAGTTGAAATACCTAGCTTTATACTAATACAAATTAAAAGAGTATCAATATATTTTTGTTAAAATAATAAGCATTACATTTTATATGTTATTATATTTTTTTAAGTATTATATATATATATATATATAACACTGTGCAACGCACGGGTACACTACTAGTTGAAATAAAAATAAAAATATTATTTATAATGGAGAAATTCAACAATATAATCAATTTATGCAATTTAAAACAATAAGTTTACAATATAGTATGTGAATTGGTATTTATCATACTGTTAACAATTCTCTCCTGATCCCATAAATTTTGAATTCTATATAAAATACTAATTAAAATGTCAATTTTTCATATTAGAAACATATAACTATATATGTTTTTGTTATTAATTAAGAAATAAAGTTAATTTTAATCAAAAAATTTAATCATAATTTTATTTGCTATTTTTTTATATAACAAAAAATAAAGTAGCAACCTAAGAATCCACCATGTATACTTTTATTCAGATACACATATATATGCTTCTAACAATTTGCAAAACTAATTATGTATACAATATCTTCACACTTGTACTTCTAATGAATCCAATGAAGGAGGTGATTTCCATTCACGAGCTCTCTTTTTCAATGATAAAGGAGGAGTTGAGTCATCTTTTAAGATCTAGTATGTATAATTGTTCATGGTTAAGATTATATATATATATATATATATATATATATATATATATATGCTTCACTAAATAAGAAATTGTACAAAATATGAACAAAAATATGATTTGTTTCGTTGGAATTTTTGATAAAAAACTTTTTATTTCCAATAGTTATTCCAGCGGTATATTTTCTGTTGGAATTTCACATTTGCATTAAGCAAAATATATTTCAAAAACCTTATAACAAAACCTAGAAATCATAGAAATCGCCATAATAATCATCATGCCAGGAATACCAACAAATTCTAAAGATGTCCAAAACATTAGCAAATCATAGATATACCTAAATACCAACAGATTCAAGAGGTTCCTAAAATACCAACATGTCCTAAAAGTCATTAACATCATTGCTCAACTCAACATTATCGGAAGTAGTAGGAGCTACCATTGAAGAAGACTCGGAGGTAGTACACTGTGGAAGGTGCTTCTCGAGTTGGCTATGAAGGGAGGCTAGTTCACTCTCCATAGCACTCAACCGATCATACACTTGCTGGTCCATGGTATTATGTTAGGTAGCAACTTTGGAGGTAGAACTTGAAGATTTAAAGAAAACGATCTCCGATCCAAATCCATATAATAACCCTCTCTTGTACTTCCCTCCATTGGCCTCATAATTAAAGAGGGTTGACTCATCAAAATCTGTTTCACCTTGTTCTTCTTTAGTACTCTTCAACCTCCTATAAGCATCCTACATTTAGAAAATCAAGTAAAATGAGTAAAGTTGTTAAATCAAAAGTTGTCAATGTTATATTTAGCATCCTACATTTAGAAAAAGCAACTTACATAGGCACTTGCAGCTCTAGGATTCACCCACTTGTCGGTGTTCTCATCATAGTTGAGTTTTAGAAAAACCTCAGGAATGGTAGCATCTCTCCCCAATTTTAGTTCCAATCCCTGAAAGAAAGAAAAATGTATGAGCAGTATTTTGATTACCACAAAATGGGTGAGAGATATCTTTCCACTATATAAAGACATTACAAGATATGTACATAAGAGATTACAAAAATTTATTCCTAAAATACAAAGATTATGTAATATCACTAATACCCTTGCAAACTAAGCGTGGGATTTGGTCCAACGCGAAGTTTGGATCTAAAAAATTCAAATAGAGGCTTAGGGAGAGACCCTTGGTGAAGACATCCGCTATTTACAAGTTTGCAGGGACAAAATCAGTGGAAAGAGCACCCTTAGTGACTAGCTCGCGCACAAAATGATAGTCGATATCTATATGTTTGGCTCGCTTGTATACAACCGCATTCTGAGTGAGGAAGATTGCGCTCTTGTTGTCGGAGAGTAGATGCGGCCGGCTGCGAGAAGGAAACCCAAGTTCAGTGAGCAGGGAAACCCAAATGAGTTCGGCTGAGGCATTGGCAAGAGCGTGATACTCTGACTCATCGCTGGAACGGGCGATGGTAGGTTGCTTCTTAGCACTCCAGGAGACAAGATTATCACCAAAGTAGATGGTATAACCATAGGTGGAATGTCGTGTGTTAGAATATATTTAAGTATGTGTTGGTCCCAAGTGGTAGTAGGCTTGGGGGGGGGGGGGTGAATAAGCCTACTAAATTTTCAAACTTTTCTTTTAAAAATAGATAAGTAAGTCACTCAGGCAGATCGCTAAAGAGCTTACTGTCCTGAAGGTTACTACTTGAGCAGTTACTTTTAGTGATCTTACGAGAATGAGTTTTATGCACAACGGAAATTCTCTTAAACCAAAACTTCTATTCTGAAAACCGTTGATATGCTTATGAGAGATATGCAGTAGATTATAGTAGATATAAGCAATAACAAAGATAATAACAACAGTAAGCTATATGAAAAAAAAAAACAGTGGTTTATAGAGGTTAAAGGGTGGAGTAATCCCTCTACGTCCTCTCTTCTCCTACACAAGGAGGAACTTTTGTTAGGTCAAACGGTTGATTTACACAAGCCTCGCTTAGACAACCTAAACCTAACAAAGACTATCAGTCTCTCCCACACAGGGTTACTACAAAGTGACCAAACTCAACTAGCCCACACAGAGCTCTTGTTCTTCTACTAAAAACGTAAATACTTGATCAGGAACAACCTCCGATTAAGCAACTCCTAATAGTCTATGAAAGAAAATAAAGTGGTTTTCTTCAACAACACAGGCAGCAAGCTTTTGTATAGTTAGCTCTCTAGATCGAGAATGTGCTTGCTGCAAATAGACTGGACTTGAAATTTCTAAGAATAGAAAGTGTTGGAAACATTTGAAGTATGTTTTGATGAGACAAAACCTTAAGTAACTCTAACAAGCATAACCAATCTTAGGATATATTACTGCAACAGAATTACTGCAGAAGATTAAAAGAACAGAGAAAGTGTCAAAGGAAGGATACTGAAGAGAATGGTTGAAAAAGAATCTGGTGAACTAATAAGGATATTAATGACTACAGGAAGCTATTGGAAGAGACCTCGCCAAAGCAGATTGCAGCGAGACAGGAAGCTACCTGGAAGACTATGCCGAAAGCATACTGCAAAGACAACATGCTACAGAAGCCCACCTGAAGGAGCAAGCAAGAGAATGAAGCTCCAGAATGAAGCAAGAGGAGGAAGCTGTGAAGCAGGCATGGGAAGAAAGTCAAAGTTACCGGTAGACACAAGAAGTTACCGGTAGAGAGAAGAGAAGAGGAGCCAACCAGAAGAAGACACGTGGAAAGCGAAAAACTGGAAGGTGTAAGGAGTGCAGTGCATTTATAGATTAGGAAACCTACCTACCTTCAACGGGCAGATTTCTTAATCTATAAATAAGAAGAAGACTAACGAAGAGCACAAGCTAGAGAAAAGAAAATGAACACAACAGAATATACAAGCTCGTAGAGAGAAGCGCAAAAGAAGAGAGAAGAGCTCAATAGAGAAGAAAGCGCAGAAAGAGGGGGAAGTTAAAATAGAAGAAAAGAGAGTGTTCAGAAGAGCAGAAGAAAAGAAGAAAAGAAGAAAAGCTCGAACATTCCACACCCCAAAAAGACGCACGCTCAGTCAGTCAGTCCAGCAGCAAGCTTCAGCAGATCAATCTGCAAACGAAGGCCAAGCTTGCTGCACCCAGTTGAAGAAGAAGAAGACAAAGTCCTTCTAAAGGACTATCTTGGAGTACTCAGTGCAAGAAGTAGAGTCCTGCTGAGTTTTCCACTTTCTAGGAGAGAAAGTGAGGACCCTGGGTGGGTAGAATAGGATCCTTTGTGGGTCAGTGGGGAAGTAGGCAAGCAGCTGTGTGAAGGCTTGGTACTTACTTGTTAAGTGTGGATTGTAATAGATAGGTCTATGTAAATCAACTAGCTTAACAAAAGGTTCCCTCTTGAGAAGAGGCAAAGAGGATGTAGAAGGATTACTCACCTTCGAACCTCCATATATCCTTGCGTCCATGTGTGCTTATTGCTTAACCTGCATACTCTATGATAAAACAAGCACATCTTCTATACTTGGCTCTATAATAAGAGAAAGACTTCCGCAACCACTCTGATCAGTAACCGCCCAAAAGGTTACTGATCCTAGAATTAAGCCAATGAGAAGAAGAAAAATTTGAAAATATAGTAGGCTTATTCACCCCCCCCCCTCTAAGCCTACTACCAGGATATTTGGGACCAACAGAAAGATAGATCGTTTGATAGCTTGAGCGTTTTGTTTGCAAGAGTTTCAGGTTTCTAGTTTCAAGTATTTCTCAAGTCCAGTTCTTCTAGTATTTATAGGAGAAGAGGATTTTGTCCGTTAGAGAGAGCCTCCTTCGCAGCCTGCATGGAGTAACGTGACATCTTCTGATTTGTTCGTACAAGGTCGTTGAGATTGTACATATCTGTTGCTGCAGTCGTCATACCCAGTCTGACATATCTTCAGACTTGTTTTTTACTTTTAATACGTGGCATCATTTGATTGGTTGAATTTGTGGTTGTGCCTAACGTAACCTCATACACGGACTTCGAGGTAACTACTACTTAACAGGTTGCTGATGCTTCCTAGTTATTCAGTTGGCTTCAGCTTACTTTTTCCACCGTACAGTTAGCAAACTCAGCATCATTGTGCAGTGAGCGTCCAGTATCCTTTTTCAAGCAACCTGTTGTAGAGACTTGTACTTAGATCATAATTTCCCATAAGGTTTTATGCAGCAAGGTCTTCACGCTCCAGTCTTGATCATCAAGCCTCCTGATCCTATACTTAGAGATTTTACAATATAATCTAAATACATAGGATCATAGGCTCTAGTCTATTACATGTTTTGTCTTTCATCAAAATCTATACAATGTTCCTTACAATTTCCCCCTTTTTGATGATGACAAAACTTCCTTTAAGAGGATGAAAGACTTTATCAGATTTATATAAGAATATAAGCTTGTAAGTAGATCAGCAAGGTATATATACATGTAGCAGTAAGATATCAGAGCAGAAATTTAACATAAGTTCACAAGTAGTGAGCTTTTCAGGACAAAACCTACCTATAGTATTATTGAGTTGATAAAACATGGAAGAATCTGAGCACAACATCAACACAAACAAGCAAAGAGATACAAGAGAGAGCACAACAAGCAATAAGCAGAAAGAAATCAGGGTAACTTCAACCAGGAGGGTCTTTGTCTTCTTTCATATTTTGAACCCTTCCACCAATTCTGGATGGACTCTTGATAAGTTGGTTCCATTATCCTTTTTATCTCAGGAGTCTCATCATACCTTAACCAGAAATCTTTACAGAAAAGAATGATATCTCCTCTGTTCATTCTGCTTTTCAACTTCATCTGTATTGGAAGAACTCCCCTGCTTGCAAGGTCCTTGAAGTGTCGGAGTCCCTCACGATGAGTTTTTCATTTGATGATGATGGACTCCTTGCACAGCTTAATATAGTACTTCAGGTTCTCTGTCGTTTGAAGGTTTCAATCTGCAGGGAGTCTGGGTTATGAGTGGTAGGAAGGTCGACTTCTGGAAGTTCTCATTCTATGAACTTAGGACTCCGAAAGTTTGGACTTCCATCCAGGAAGGTGAGTAGGGACTTCGGTGCAAATTGCTCATCTCTAGCCTGACTTTCAAGGTCAGGTTGCTTCTGAGGAAGGTAGAGTCTGGACAAGCTATCTTTCAATAGTTTCTCAATGTGAACATCTGATGCTTTAAAAAACTCTTCAATTCTTCTTCTCTTTTCCTCCCTTTCTGTTGTTCCCCTTCTAAGACCAGGATGGACTCCTGAGATAGCATCAGATTTTCTCTTGGTTGAGCTGCTATCTGGATGTCCTTTGGAGCTTCCTCCATGGCCTCCTCCATCTCCTCCTGAATCCTTCCTTAGCAGAATTGCTAGCTGCCTGCAAGAAGAAGGATCTTGCTGCCTTCTCTGCTCAATCCTCTTAGCTACATCTTCCCTATTTTTGTTATCATCAAAATCCAAACCTATTCCAAAATTTATCATTGAATGCATACAGGTTAAAAGGTCAGTATGATCCTCTAAAGTTTGCTTCTGTTCAAACTGAGAGTCATCAATATTCTTCAAGGTGGAAGACACAGACTGCTGCTCAAGCTCTACTTCCAGTAACTTCTTCTCTTGCTTGTTGAGCTTCTCGTTCATGCTTTTGATAGCCTCAACAAGTCAAGTGATGTATTCATGGAATTTAGGGTTGTCTAAAGTTTTGCCAATGATGCATTGAGAGTGTCAATAATAAATGAAGCTTTAAACCTTTCCTTTCTGACCTCAGCTCTTATCAGACGGCTTGTCTCAGTTAGAGACTTACCAACCTTTTCCACTTCTTGGAGCACATCATCAATGGATTTGTCTTCAGCATCCTGCATAGAAAGAGAAGAAGAAGTTAGCAAATTGGATTTTTCGGCTCCGGTTGCTCCCTGTTCACTAGGTGCACCATCATCGCTGTTGGAGGGGCTAGACATCCAGTCTTCAAGATTTTCCCCTGAATCCAACATTGCAGCCTGAGGGACATCTCCCTTCCAGGACTGCATCCTCCTTATTACCTCATCAGAAGGCCCTTTTTCTAACGGCACCTTCTCAACTTCTGTCTGTGTCATCGAAGTCTCTATGATAGCAGACTTCTCAACAGTCGGCTCTTTAAGAGCGGCCTCTTCAGTGGTAGACTGAATTTGAATAGTCTGAACCACTGGAATTTCTCCAACAGCAGGCTCTATATTAGCAACCTATTCTGTTGTGGCCTCCTCTGCAATCATCTCACCATGATTCGCAGGATCCTCAGAAATTACTCCCTCCATCTCCATTGGAGTAATTTTCTCAGCCGTTTGATCAACCTCCATTGGTGCCTGTTCTTCTGATGGTACTAGCACAAAGGTTACTTCTTCAGCAATTGTTGTTGCAAGTGTCTCTTCTAGAACCGCAGCAACCGCAAGAACTTCTAACTTTTCAGCCTCCGGAGTTGTTGGTAGCTCCATCATCGGCAAGTCAGCCTTTTCCATGGTGGTAGGAGTGTCTTCAAGGGCAGGAATATCTCCCATAATGTCTGATCTTGTTTCCTCCTCATCTGGCAAGACCACTATATCCATAAGCTGACTGAATGCTCTGCTGGATTCATCTCTTGATGCGGGTGGTGAAGGGATCCTCTGACTGATCGGTTGAACAGTTAAAGGTTGCTGAATAGATGCTGCTCCAATGGAAGAACCTTACCAACGGATTCAAGTTGTTGGTAACTAAGAAAATCCGTTGGTAAATAATTGTACCCACAAATTAACGACAACAGTGAAGTTGTTGGTAAAGTGCTTGTTGGCAAATTTTACCAACACAATAATTTGATCTGCTGATAAATTACAAATAGAATGTCAACGGAAAAAAAACGATCATTGCTAATTTACCAACCAATTTGTCACTGGAGAAGACGTTAGTAAACGTGAAGTCGTTGCTAAACTATAGTCTAGATTGTGTTGGTAATTTGTATGAATTCACCAACAATTTGAATTTGTTTCTAATTAGCGACAAAAGTTGGTTGGTAAGTTGTTAGTAAATACCAACGATTGGTTGATAATCGATTTGTAAAATACCAATGAGTTTAAAAGTTGTTGGTAATATTTGTTAGTAGTCTGTTGTCAATTTACCAATGATTAATAATTTCGTTAGTAATAATTGATATGGGTTGGATGGTAAGTAGTCTGTAAAATACCAACATATTGAAAAGTTGTTTGTAAGACTTGGTTGGTAATTCATTAGCAATTTACCAATGAGTTGAAAATCTATTGCAATTTACTAACAAATAAAAAGTTAAATCTATTGTTAATCCATAATGATACGTTGCCATATTTGTATAGAGAAATTAAAATTGATAATTTACTTGAAAGAAACAATTAATTGATAGGCAAAGTAATGTCTAATAATTAATATCTCCTAAACAATACTTGATAGTCCAATAAGTGGTACTAACAAGTTAGTAACATATGATACGAGAAAGTTTGAATTTTCCTAGCATATACTTAACCACATAAGATGCTAATAAAACTTAAAGATTGTAATTCCTTTCAAATGTCATCTTCATCTTCATCATGATCAAGATCATCTGCATACTCATCATCAGTTGGTTGTGGATCAACGTGAGAAATTGAGGAACCACCTCTTGAAAAGATCCTCCATCTCCTTTTTTGTTTTGAGTGATAGCATTGTAGCGTTCCATAACCTCTTCCTACATGATCCATAAGGCAAAACTTAAATTTGTATGATACTAAGTGAACATCTCAAAATGTGCAATACTAAGTGTTTAAAATCAAAACAAAAATAACGATCAAACTTACATCAACTTTCTTCGATCGCTTATCAACGAATTCTCCATTTTTCTTCTTGTGCATCCTTATGAAAATATCATAGTTTACAGCACGTCCAAGCTCTTTAGCCTGAAATTATTGGCAATCAACATAAATTAGAACATTATAAAATCATGTGTTATATAATTCTATTCAAAAGTATAAGAAATGTAAGCATTTTCATTGTTTACAAGTTATATCCCATGATCTATAGCCGATCTAGAACCGCAGAGTGTTTAGATAGTCCATTTCCAGGTCCTACCACCTCACTTAACCAATTTTGGGATGCCACAGTACACTTTTTCTTGAACTCTGGAGTATTCCATTTTTGTTGCCAACTATCCAAGTCTCTTGTGGAACATTCATTATTTGTCGTCTTGATATCCTCCATCTCTAAGAACAATTCCAGGTTGACGTCTCCTGGCGCCTCTCCCCTATTGTTGCCATCTCCAAGACCATTTCCAGGTTTCCAGGTTGACGTCTCTTGACGCCTCTCCCTATTGTTGCCATCTCCAAGACCATTTCCAGGTTGACGTCCTCCACGCCCATCTCCCTTATTGTTGTCATCTCTAAGAACAATTCCAGGTTGACGTCGTCCTGGCGCCTCTCCCCTATTGCTGCCATCTCCAAGACCATTTTCAGGTTGACACTCGGTCCATCTCCCTTGACACTCGGTCCATCTCCCTTATTGTAGACATCTCCAATAACAATGTCAAGTTGACGACCTCTATGCTCGTCTCCCCTACCATATCCACGTCCTCCAACCATAGTAATATGATGCCAAAAAAAAAAACTCTGCTTCGTTCAACGGATGAAGAAGAAACAAACAAGAAGGGGATGAATTGAATACACAACATTGGAAGAGGAACGAGGAAGCTGAGAGGAACGAGGAAGTGGAGGGAGTGGAGGGAACAGTTGTGTTAGCTTTGCCGCCCAATTCATAGTCCCAATTTCATCAGAAGGAATGGAGGGAACGGTTATGCTAGCTTTGCCCGCCCAATTTTTTGGCCCAATCCCAATTTCGTGTCCTTTTTGTTTAGTTTTCTTTTGAACAAAATATGAACTATAATTAATCTTTTCTTTAAATATATTAAATATACTATACATATATATAACACTATATATATAACAAATTTGGGTGGTTACCTTTATTAAAGTCATTATGGGTACAAATTTATAAATAATTTCATGTAAGTTGTATCTGATATATGAATTAAAAAAATAAAAGTTGTTTCTTCTAAAAAAATAACTTATCTATTAATACGGGTTATGATAGATAACTTTTATTGATAAATATATCAATAAAATTATCAAATCTGATTTGATATTATATAATATCAAAATATTCATATTTTGTGATATTGTATCAATATAACAGATATTGGTTTATGTCCCAATAATATCTATCAATTATCCGTAATTAATATCATATTATGTGATATTAATTAATATGCAATAATATAATATTAATACATTTACATTTTTTTCTTCAATGTCCGTTATTGATTTATGCACAATAATATATATAGTCTATAATTAATCAATATTTTATATCTTATATTATATGATAACTTGACGATATCTATTTTTGTTGAAAATATATCGAAAAAATATTTGTGTGATAGTATTTTTTGTTGATTGATATTATTTAATTATATATAATAGTAATTAGATTGAAATGTATATTGAAAGTATATAAAAACCGGTCAATTTTGTATTTAATTAGTTAATTTATCGAATATAATAACTAATATAATATTAATATATAGCAAATAATTGATAAATATTATTGAGAAAAAACCAGTATCACAAAATGTCGATATCACAAAATGTCGATATTATATTAATACAAATCACAAAATATCATCGAATCGAATAAAAATAACAATAAAATTATCAAATCCGATTTAATATTATATAATATCAAAATATTGATATTGTATCAATAAATATCGACAATTTGTGATATTTGTTTTGTCTCAATATTTATCAATTATCCACAATTTATATCGTATTTTGCCATATTAATTTTAAAATTAATGATTAAAAATTATATTTGGATATAAAATTATATTTCTTTGATATAAAATCAATTAGATATATGATTGTTTACTTTTTTCTTAGGAGAGGTAGGGTTGATAATTACCAAAACTGAACCAAAAAATGGATCAAAAAGGTTTCGAATCGAAAACCTCCGTTGATTTTGTCAATTTTGTATTTAATTAGTTAATTTATCGATATAATAACTAATATAATATTAATATATAGCGAATAATTGATAAATATTATTGAGAAAAAACCAATATCACAAAATGTCGATATTATATTAATACAATATCACAAAATATCATCGAATCGAATAAAAATAACAATAAAATTATCAAATACGATTTAATATTATATAATATCAAAATATTGATATTGTATCAATATAATATCGACAATTTGTGATATTTGTTTTGTCTCAATAATATTAATCAGTTATCAGCAATTTATATCGTATTTTGCGATATTAATTTTAAAATTAGTGATTAAAAAATATATTTGCATATCAAATTATATTTCTTTGATATAGGTAGGGTTGTGCACGGGTCTCGATAATTACCAAAATCGAACCAAAAAACAAAAAAGTTTCGAATCGAAAATCTCCGTTGATTTTTTTTTTTTTTTACTTTCTCCCAACTGAATTGAACCAAATTTCCTTTAATTTGCTTTGGTTCTTCCGGAGAATTTTCAATCTTTTAATCAAGATTGAATCAAATTGGGATTGAATGAAGAATCGGTTTCAAATTGTTATGCATATGTCATTTATTTTTATATATCTTAATATAATTACATAATTGAATGAGTTAATCTATACTATATTTAGAATATGAAAAGTTTGACATATTTACTGATTTGCCACTCAATTGCAAAATTGGACATAATACTGATTTGCCATTGACCAATAGAAAACTTGTGGAAAAAAAAAACTAAAAAACTTTTGAGAATCTTATAGAACAACCTTCATATATATTTTAAATATAATAAGTACTCTTTTAATTTAATATAGAGGTAAAATGAAATCGAGGAAATTATTTTGGTTGGTATTATATGATTATGTCTTAATGATATAATTAAAAAATCTAAAAATAATGAAATTGAAAATTGTCATAAATTTAAAATTTTGAAAATTATTCTATTATTTTAATATAGAAATGTGAAAAATAGGACTAAAAGCTAAATTTCATTTTACGAATGGCTGTAAAATGTTTAAAAGCTATTATAAAATTATTAAATAATAATTAAATTTGAAAGTAAAACTAAATAATCTAAAATGTGAGGAAAAAAATATCCACAAATAAAAAAAAATCCAAACATATATGCAATACTAATTGTGTAAGATATAACTGTAAGAAAAATATTTTAAAATGATTCAAAATTCTAAAAAAAATGAAATGTAAAATGAATTGAAACCGTAAAGAAAAACTGTGAAAAAGACAGGGAGGAAAAAAAGCCATCGAAAAAAAAAAAAAAAATAGCAAATATTAAAAAAAGAAGAGAAAGGAAAAATATGAATAGAAAGATATATTAACAAAATAATTAATCACTAATTAAAGCACACAAACACAAAAATTATTATTATTGTTTTTGTTATTGTCGTCGTTGTTGTTGTTGCCGTCGTCATCATCATCATAAATAAATACTGATTTTTTACAAATCTCAAAATAATAAGATCTCATGAGTAATATTTTAATATAATAAATTTATTATTATTAATAATCATATTTGTCATAATAAATAATAAACCGCGCATCGCGCGGGTATACTGCTAGTAATTTATAAATACTATTAATATTTTACATTTTTTTAATAATTAATGATAATGAACATATCCTATAATAATTATTTAGTCTTATTTGTGGACTTGCAAATGTTGCTCATCCTACAATTTAAATGCAATGTACATAATAACTAAGTTCAAAAATATGATATGAAACTCACGGTGATAATTTAAAGGGTTTGAGTTATTATCCTCAAATTATTTAGATTTATTTTGTTTTTATTTAATATTTTTCTAATTTAGTGCATTTGCATGTAAATAAAATTCTCTTTAATTTACTTTTTTTCTCTTTCTTTTGTTTAAATTTATTTAAAAAGATCTTTGAATCTCCATCGTGAATTGATTCGAACTATAAGAACCGAGATTTCAAATTGAACCGAACGTCTGAAATTCGGTTTGGTTTGGTTGAGGAGAATTTTTTATATTTTATGGTTTGGTTACAAAGATTTTCAATTTTCTGAATTGAATCGGATAGTGGACATCCCTAGAGGGAGTGAAGGGAGACTAGAAAAACTTAATTGATTCAAAATCCAAATTTTGGCCATCGCACAATGTAAGGTAAGATACCACTTGAGCTGTAACTGTGTGCTAGATAGGATTATCTATACTATGTGTAAAAGGGGAGAAGTTGGTAAATTTTACAAATTTGTCATTTTCCGTTCCAAACAATTAACCAATAGAAGGAAAAAAAAAACTAAATAATTTTTAGTGTCTTATAGATAAGCTTCACGTATATATGATGTATTGAGTTATATTCTAATTTACATATAAGAGTAGAGATAAGTTATTTTAAATGATATAATTATATTTAATGTGATGATAAAGTTGAAAATAATGAAATATAATTTTTTCAATAATTTAAAAAATTTGGAATTTGGAAATTAATTAATAATTCTAATATATAAATGTGGAAAGTAGCTAGGTTTAAATTTTAAATTTCATTTCACGAAGGATTGCAAAATGTTTAAAAGCTCAAAAGTTATTATAAAAATATCAAAATAATAATTAAATCTGAAATTAAAATTAACAATAATAATAAGGATATGAGATTAATTTTAACAATAATGAACCTATAAATTTTAAAAATTAATTCAAATATATATGCAGTTTTAATCTTATAAGACATAAAAATCTATGCATTGAATAAATTTTGTAATAGAAATAATAAAAATAATTGGTAATTATTTCAAGTAAATAGGTATAATGGATCTAAACTTTTTCTAAAAATCTATAATATGTTGTAAGAATTTTGAAGAATGGTTATAAGAATATAAGAAAATATTATTTAAATTTTAAAATTAATTTAAAACAAATGTTTAAATATAAACTAAAATTTTGAATAAATATGGTGTTTTTTTCTTTTTTAACAAATCCATCTAAAAACAACACAAAATAATTCTAAGATGTAAAAAGACAAAAAAATGAAGTTGGTAAACATACTAGTGAGTATAATTAATTACTTCTTATTTATTCAAAAATTAAAACCCACAAACACAATCCGATTAAAATTAATTATACTAGTGAGTATAATTAATTACTTCTTATTTATTCAAAAATTAAAACCCACAAACACAATCCGATTAAAATTAATTATACTAGTGAGTATAATTAAACCCTCTGAGCAAAATGACTTGCATTTTCCTTCCGATTTTCATAAGGACACACGACAGGAAGATACTCAACCTGTAAACAGTAATAAAGATTGATATGAATGCATCATATCAACACATTCTAAATTTTTTAACAATTTACCAACAATGTGATTAGTTGTAGATGCTAGACCCTTTATCCTAACCAATATTATCAGTGGACTTATATCAGTTGGTAACATCCAGTAATAATCAGATGATAAATAGTTGCTAAATTTAGCTCAAAAAATTGTGTATTTACTAATGGAGTTATATTTGTAGGTAAAGTCCATTAGTATATTTCAATGGTAGATACTTGCTAAATTTTATCCCAAATTTTTTTGCCAATTTCACAAACGGATTTTTATCGGTTGCTAATGTCCGTTAGTAATTTGATGGTAATTAGTTATTAAATTTTGTTCCAAAAACTTGTCACAATTTTACGAACGGATTTATATTGATTGGTAATGTCTATTAGTAATTTGATGGTAAATAGTTGTTAAATTTGGCTCCAAAAAATGGTGCCAATTTTACAAACGGATTTATATCAGTTGGAAATGTCCATTAGTAATTTGATGGTAAATAGTTGTTAAATTTGGCTCCAAAAAATGGAGCCAATATTACAAACGGATTTGTATCAGTTGGAAATGTCCATTAGTAATTTGATGGTAAATAGTTGTTAAATTTGGCTCCAAAAAATGGTGCCAATTTTACCAACAAATTTTGCTTGTTAGCAATATTTAGTTGTTAATTTGTTGATAAATCGGTCATGAATTTCAATAATTGAAATTTGTTAGTAATCCATCATTATTCTGTTCCTATTTACAAACGACTACCATTTGTCACTAAAATCCGTTGCTAAATCAAGTATATGTACTTGAAGAGTATACACATGATACCTGTAGAGCTTATATATAATACCTTATGATGATTAATTGGAGACACCATGCCCCGGACACACAAATCTCACTCTTTCACAAATACTTAGATTGATAAATGTCTAATGAATTATCAAACAAGATAAAATGTACGTGAAAAAGTTAACAAGTTAGAAAATTTATGTAACCAAATATATAACCTATAGAATTTTATCAAAGAATTAATGAAAAATGTTAATAAAATGATTAAAATCGAGCTACGTGAGAAGACTGTATTAATAACGTAAATACAAAATAAAATAACAAAGTAGAAAATCGTTTCGGGAAAAAATCTCAGTATCATATCTGACTAGAAGATTTAAAAAAAAAAGATCAGTTTGCTGCCAATTATTAGGCCATGTGAAACAAAAAAAAAGTTCAAAACTTAACCAATTGCAAAATTTATGTTAGAATTAATCATAGGCTTCTTATTAATTAGACGATACAAATTAGTTACCCAAAAGAAAATGACAAATTCTTGTATGAGACCGTCTCACGGATCCCATTAAAAATTAACGGTCATAGTCAACGGTCAAAAGTCAACATTCAACGGTCAAAAGTCAATGTCATGTAAAAGTAGTACACAACATACATAAAAGTATTATATTATGAATGTAATACTTTTACTTTTATAAGGTAATATTTTTTTGTGTATCATGTGTGACAAAGTTTTGAAAAATTATGTAATACTTTTGTGTGTTTTAGGTATGACTTTTCAAAATATTATATAATACTTTTGTAATAGTTTGATTTTGGATTTGGTTAGAGTGTATGAAAATATGTAATACTTTTATGTGTAGTAGATAATATTTTTCTATATATCATCTAATATTTTTGTAATATATTATACATATGTATATAATACAAAAGTATTATCCGATCTATAGAAAAATATCATCTAATATACATGAAAGTATTACATTAATATGAAGTATTAAATGATATAAAAGTATATTACCTAATACACACAAAATTATTATTACATTATAAAAACATAACATCATGCAATATTTTTATGTGCAACATGTAATACTATTGAAATCAATAAGTAATACTTTTATAAACATCATGTGATACTTTTATGTGTAACATGTAATACTATTGAAATCAACAAGTAATACTTTTATATATCATGTAATTCTTTTATATGTAGTACGTAATACTAATTAAAAGTATCACATGATACACATAGAAGTATTATGTGAGTAGCATAACAGTATTCCATTATGAATGTAATATTTTTATATATGACATGTAATACTTTTATGCATGACATATAATACTTTTTGCTCAACGGCGTTGACCGTTGACTTTGATCGTTAACCGTTGATTGGGTCGGATTGATCCGTCTCACGGAATGAGATCCGTGAGACGGTCTCACACAAGACCCACTCAAAGAAATATAAAAAAGAAAATGTTTTGTATCATGCCACAAAATGGGAATGCTGAATGGTCCAATTTATTCAGTCAATTAGGATAAAATATATAATTAAAATTATTGAATACTATATTGAATGAATGATAAATAACATGTATTTATATAGAGTAATTAGCCCTACTAACCATTTCTATAAATATTTGTTCAACTAATCTTTCACCTAATTTCCAAATAAATATTAAAAAAATAAATTAAATGAAATCGTTGTACCAAATAACCATACATCACGCATGTATCACATCCCAAAACGCGTTATATGAGTTCTGAACGTAAAAACGATTACAAATTACAATATGTTTCTAGTATCAAAGTTACATAATTTTGGAATATGGGCTATTTTACTAAGAATTTACAAACATAGTATTCTTAAATAATAATTTATATTGACTGGACTATTTAAATAAAAAACCCTTATATATATATACGTAGTACTTACACACAATAATACATATACATCAATATATATATATATATGAAATTGTAGTATATAATTATTGGTATACACTGATCCATCAAATCACTAAAATATGATAGAATGTATCCATCCAATGAAAACACACTAAATATAACATTTATTAGGTCAATAAAGAATGTTCGTATGAAACAAACTTGGTGTTCATAAAGCCTTTGTTATGTAATCATTTTTATTTGAGCAACACTTGAGTGCCCTGTCACAAGGACGAAAATATCGGTTTCGGTGCATATATTGTATCTTAAATTTAGGAAATATTGGTGCATATATCGTTTCGGTGGAAATATCGGTAATTTTTTAAAAAAATCACGGAAATACTGTAAAAAAATTAGAAAATATATCTGGTAATTTACATAATGTTATAACTAACATTCATACATAAATAGAAGTTAAGATTTCAAATAAAAAGATATAATTACAACAAAATGAGAGAAACTAATATATAAAGTGATAATATGAGAAATTTTGTACAAAGTTTATTTATGAACTAATAATAACATGAACTCCTATGAGGTTCAAATGAATGAGATGACATATCATCTTGATTTAAACAATATTGATATCAACTCACCATATTAGACCAATTTTGGGTGTAATCATAAATATGTCATTCATATGCTCCTCTATCTCTTCCAACCGCATGTTTATGGCTCAGATAATGCTCATTAACCCAATATGGTTGACTAGGTTGAGACATGTTTGAACCATGTGACATTTGAGTTGGTGGATAATGAAATTCATGTAAACTAGTCCAACAATCGGATGTGCTATGTCTGCCTTGAGGTTGAGGATATGATGGTTGGTATAGAGGATCATTGCTCATATTCATTGAGTCAAATGTTTAGACATTGATTCAATGTCAGTGTTTGACCCCTCACTTTCGTTCCAAACATGTCTTCTTCATAATTCTTTCCAATAGCAGCAATCCCTGCACCTCCTGCTCTACTTCCGTGATCAGGATCTTGTGTTGCATGTGTGAAATCACGTTCACCTATGAATGGACTTAAAGGCACCTGATTGAAAAATTATAATTTTCTTCATTACCACCACCACACCATCACCATCACCACAACATTGCTTTCACTGTCTGCTGAGGTATCCGCAAATGATCCTGAACTACTTGCGTTGACACCAACTTCTTCTCCCATTACTCGATCCACATCAATGCCACATTCACGGGCTACTGCAGCAACTTTAGGATCGGGGTTTCCTCAGCATCGGCCATGTGGGCTGGTCGATCCATTGGAATAGTGGATCTTCTTCCTCATCACCAAATTCAGGAGCTACATCTACTACATCTAGATAGTCTGTCTCAGCAACCCTATTATCTTCTGCTTCCATATCGATCTCGTAATCTTAACTTCATGTTATAGTAGCAGAAGACAAGTTTTTCAAGTATTGGATATGCCAGACGATTTCGTTGCTTGGTATGTATCAAAGCAAATGTACTCCAATTTTTCTCACAGGCAGAAGACGATGTTGTTTGTGATAGTATTCGTATGACCAATTTTCTTAGTGTAGGTGCTGAATGACCATACATAACCTACCACTCAGCTGTCAAATAATAATAAATGTTAAACACACTCTTTAAAAGAATATGAAAACTATCTCATACATATTTTGACAGATCAATAAGAAACTTACATGGTATCATTGTATTTTGTGATGCACGATCACCGAATCCTTTTCTCGCATCGTGAAATAATATGAGCTGCATATTCACACAACAACGATAATATTGAAATAAGAGTTATATAATTCATGATAAAGAGTTATTTTACCTCATTTCCGAATTGGGCTATGCCCTCTGAGTTTGGGTCCAGTGTGTTGAACACTTGGTGCACCGCTTGAATAAGGTGCATATCTTCACCAACTCCTGGTCCATATTGGAATCTTGGATTTAAGTAAAAAGCTACAAAGTCGAGAATATTTTTATATCTTATCATGTACACACGTGGATAAATATACAATGTCTAGTATGTACCTGCAATATGTAGTGGATGTGAAAGCGTGTTATCCATCTATCAGTTATTATTTTAAGTACCCACTGTGTCGATCTTACTTGTTGAACTTTTTCTTTCATCACACGAAATAATTCATATAAGATCGGCATCGTGGGAACAACTTCGGTATCCACCACTCGAAGTATCTAATATAATGGCTAAATTTCCACTACATGTTTCACTTGATCCCAAAACCTATTATTGAGAATATAATTATCTATTGTTTGGCCCATCTCTGAGCGGCTAAGACGATTCACAGCCCATTCTGCATCCGTGAAAAATTGCTTCAACATACCTTTTTTCTTTAAAAAAACTATCCAATGCGATATAGTTTGTTGCAAAGCGAGTTGCTCCAGGCCGTACAATATCTCCTTGACAAACCTCTCGCACTTTTGTTAACAACCAACCATGGTTGTAAATGTAGTTTGTCACTTGTCTGGCCTTAGAAATTGTTGACTTGATCACCTCTTTTTTTCCAATGTCTTCGAAAAATCAAGTCAATGCAGTGTGCAGCACAGGGTGTCCAATACAAGTTGTACTTCGACATAAGTTTTCTTCCCGCCTTAACAAAAGCGGATCCATTATCCGTAAGAACTTGCACTACATTATCCTTCCCTACCTCTCGCAGCACATCTTTTAATAAATCATAAATGTACTTAATCTTTTATCTTGTTTGATGCATCAACAGATTTAAGAAAGAATGTGCTCCCCTTACAATAGATCATAAAATTTAGGATAGACATTCTTGTTGGTCCTGTCCATCCATCGGTCATGATTGTACACCCATATGTCTTCCATTTATGTATTTGTTTTTGCACATGAACCCTCATTTCAGTACTCCATTTCCAAATACTTTTTTTTTATCTCATATGGAGTTGGTGATTTACCCCCGTACCACATTCTTGTACACTTTGGATCATATTCTTAAAGTGAGGTGAATCAGCCTTGGCGGGTGCAACATTATCATAGATGAAAATTTGCTCACCATCCTTGACATTTCATCTCTAATGTTGCCGCCCGAGAACATATTCTTAATCTTTTTTTTGTTTTGCATCTTGGGACTTATATAAAGACGATGCTAGAGCATGATCAAAATCCACACCTCGACTACTTTGGGTCCGCTGAAACAAAGACGGAGCATCAACATCTCTACTTGCTTGACCTCTTTTGTTACGTCCAAAGTTTTGCATTTGTTCTCTTTCCCACTCACTTGCCTTAGATTGTCTAACAGCGGCACGATACTGTTCTCGTTCATTGGGCCAAGGTCAGCAGGATACACATTATCATCATCCTCCTCGTCTTCATCCTCATCATATAATCCCCTTCGTAATTCTGCTCGAATCTCATCCATCTTGGCAGTTTTCTTCCCTTTCGCCACCTCTTTTGCTCTTATATAATCACGATCTCCTTTTTAACCTTGGGGTACGTTTGTACATGGACGTGCATTTTTCTGTGGGTCTGTGTGGGTCAAGTGATATTTGAATCTTGTAATACCTCCACTCATAATCGCAAGATTACAAAAATTGTAAATGGTGGCATTTTTATTATCAAGGACTTTGGTACAATATTTCCATGCAGGGTCTGTACCAGCACCATCTCCACTTTCACTTGCCATTACTTCATAAAAATTCAATCAAATTGCGCACACATATAGATAAATACATAAATAGAATACATTAATATATACATCAATATATATATATATATATATATCAGCCCAAAGTAATCCACCTAGTTTCCAAAATGAAATGTAATTAAGACTTAATTTATTGAAAAAATAATTTAAGAACAATTCACGGTACTATCTTCATCAAACAATAGCGATATAATTGGATCAACTTTTGCTCTACACATGTTAACTTTTCCACCACTAATTCTATGCTCATCATACTCCACATATATATGCTTATTTGTATATTATAGTATTGGTAATAAAATTCATGCCATACAATTATAATGATAAAGGAGAAATGAAATTGTATATTGTTGCATACATTAATTCTTGATTCTGTTAATAATAAATATTATTTGGGGAAGACTAAATAACTTTAAAAGTCATGAGTCGAAGTTAAATTCAAGTAGTTCTTCATTAATTCACATCATTGTAATTCTAATTGAAAGAAAAGAATAATTAGCTAATTTATCGCTATTTCTAAACAACTTCATTGATTTTAGATCAATACATATATAAATTCTCACCTACTTATCATGACAGGTTTTAAATCACTCTAGAAGCCTTTAGTGAAAGAGTATATTTAGTTTTTAATTTTTATATATAATCAAACAATAATTAACATTTCATCAAAAGCATGGAAAATTAGGCCACTTCATGACAACATAGTAATTGCATATTTAACATTTTTATTTCAAAAACTACATACTAATTGAATCACTAACCTTTTGATCTCAAAATATACAATTCTTCTTGATGACCAACAAATCTTGGAGGTGTTGTAGAAGGAAAATTCGAATGAGTAATATTAGTGAGTTTTAGACTTGCCAATTTGATTGTTTACTCCTAGATATTTGATGACATTTATAGACAAGTTTTTGAAGGTAAAGTTGGAGACAACGCTCATGAAAGATTGACTCCTATGAGTCATATCCACTTTTTTTTATTTTGTAGAGTGCATGCACGTGAAGAATCTATTTTGTAGCAATATGTTTATTTTGTAATAAGGCATGCATGAAGATGTGATAGCACTATGTTTGAATGACAATAATTGTATTTTTTGTGGCCAATAACAATTTGAAGTTCAAATCATATGAAAAATTCATGAAATGCATGAAAAAAAATGCATTTGAATGAATTCTGCCGACACATGAATGCACCGATATTTTACCGATATATCACCGATATATCGGCGAAATATCGGTGAAACCCGTCATTTTCTGCCTACATCTCACCGAAACCGAAACACGAACAGAAACGGACCGATATATCGCCGATATATCAGCAACATTTTGACGAAAAAAATAACACCCCGTTTTTATATCGAACATATCATTTGAGAGAAATATCAGCGATATATCGCCGATATTTCGTGATTTTTTGATCACTGCCTGGGACACAATACCCCAACTATATACTCTACAGATATCACATGTATACTCTATAGGTATTGATACCTGTCAATATCTGTAAAATATATGTGTAACACCAAGAAACGTAATACCATAAGAGTTTATATATAACACCTGAAGAGCATGTATATAACACCTAAATTCATGCCCCATGTGCTTCACCAATATATAAGTTTTTGCTTTTTTATATACTGCAATAATATAAAAGGACTTCACCAAAAGGACTTCACCAAAAGGACTTCACCAAATTTATATTGTGAGAAATAGAAATACACTAAGTCCATCCAATAAACACGTGCCAAAGTTTTGACAAATTTCATGAAATTATATTTGTGATATGGCCTTAAAATAATCATGTATATTCAAAAAAAATTAAGATTGTGTTTGGATGAATAGCTTGCTGGATTTAATTGGAATTTGATTTGAATGGATTTAAAATTTATTCTTTGCAAATCCGGCCCTCAACCTAAATTTGTGTGTGTCTATATATTTTGTGTGTGTCTATATATCACAAAAACTTGTGTGAGGGTATATATTTTGTGTGCTTTTATAAATGGAAGAGTTTTTTCATAAATAAATTTTAAAAAATAAAATTAGAAGGTGTATTTGACCCCTAAGTCTATGATTAGCTTAAACTTATCTATCAACTATCAAACACTAGTTTAATAGGATACGCCAATCATTTTAGTACATAAACACCAAAATTATTGTTTATATATTGCCTCATTAAATAATAAACTTTACATTTATTTAGTAATCAACTACTAAGTTTATATTGGGATTTGGCATTCCACATTATTATATATATTAATAGAAAGAGGAAAAAAATCCCACTCAAGTTCCTTTTTAATTTTAACACAATGACAACCCCTTGACCTATCAATTAATTAATATATTTACTTTTTTTTTTGGCCGCATTAATTAAATTATTTATAAGATAATCTGGCGGCATTAAACTAATATATTCATCACTTTTGCTTTTCATATATATTTTCGTTCTATTAAATATTTCTTGCGTAGTTTTTCGGAGTTTTGTTTCCAATAAAGAGTAATAGATAAAACTAGTGTAGGTGCTGTGTAATATTCGGAATTTAGAAAAAAAAATTGAATTAGTAAAATATATGTTTTTATTTATAATTTTGACACTGACATGAAATATTTTTATTTATTAAGTGAATTAAGTAGAATTAAAAAATTTACAAAAAAAAATTGAGATGATTCATTCTTTCAGTATATATGAACAATCAATGTGAAAACATTTAAAAAGTAATGCAGTAGTTTTATCATTAAAATTGATAAGAAAAACACTAAATAATTTATTGGAAAAACTATCCAAAAATTGAAAATAAAACTCTCCCTGAAACGGACAGTCTCATGTGAATATATAAACTATCCAACAAATAATAGAAAAGAACTAATTAAGTGGAGAATAAAGAAATGTTGTGATTAATTAAAGTTGGTAGCAAAAGATAATATTTTTTAGAGATAAAATTATTTAACAATTATGGCCTTAAGAGTCCAGTTCCAGCTCTTAATTAACTAAATAAGTCATTGGAGAGGATAAACTATTATTTAATTTGTTAATCATTCAATAAACGTCAAATGCAGTCACTTCCTGACGTTATTTAATTATTATATAATTAATTAAAACCTGGTAAGTCGAAAAATACAATATTAATATTTTATCTATTCTATTTTCCGAGTTTATGTAAGTTATTCATGTTTGTACCCCTAAGTAACGTAATAATATAAGTATTTCTCTTGCTAATTATTTTATTTTATTTTATCTTCGTTTTTTTTTTAACTATGCAAGTAATTTGTAATTTCCCCTTCCTTAATTAATACTACACAAAAACTTATGTGAGACTGTCTCACGGATAGTTTCCGTGAAACGGATCCTTATTACCCATGATTAAACTTATACTTACAAATTTTCATATGAATTGCTAAGTGTGGGTTATGGATTGACCCGTCTCAAGAAAAAAGATTCGTTCAACGGCCACACGTAAGACATACTCTTAATATTAATGCATCATATATCATACCTAAATTACATTTACAAATTCCATTCTATAATGCACGCTACACAATTTTTTGCTGCTTTGTTATTGATATAATTACTAATTGATAATTAAGATCAAGAAGCAATTTCTATTGATCAATCTTTCGTTTATTTTTTTTCAAAAAAAGAAAAGAAAAAAATTCTTTCGTTTATTTTTCTTTGATTTTATTATGTATATTATACATTTATCTGTATATACGTACACACCCTTCAAGTTGCTTTTATTTTAAGTTTTAGTTTCTTTTTTTTTTTGATGACCCTTCTTAAAACACAAATTTTTATAATTAATCTCCTATCATTTCAATTTCAGTTGAATCTCTTGTACACCAATTGTACGAATTATATGATCGTGCAACTTGATCCATCAAGAGCCTCAGTCATTAGATCTACTAGTATTCTATGGTGTGTAAAATGAATTTTTTTTTCCATACAAATGTGGCACTTAAATACTGTATTGAATTTCATAAGAGTAAAAAAATAAAAAAATCAGAATACTACTCAAACAAGAACTTAAATGCGAAGACTACTCATGAGCAATACATTTTCATTAAAATCGTTTTCCATATTAATTCAAACTGTCAAGATCAGCCTCTCAAACTACTCCAAATTCACTCAATTTGGCAATGCAACAGAAACCACCAACTCAAGAATCAACTCAATGAACTAAGCTAGATAATTGAATCAAGAACAAAACAATCAACACTCAAGCGATTACGTGGTTCGGCTTAACAAATGCCTACATCCACGGGAAAATATGGGAGGGAATTCTTATTGAAAATCGAACAAGAGTTTGATTACAATTCACTCTGCAAATCTAAAACTCAAACTTAGAAAACCCTATTCTGCGCTGCTCTCTTTTAGCTATAATCTCACTGAATAAAACTCTACTATAAACAATGAAATGAACTACTATTTATAGACCTCTCTCCTAGCTAACTGCAGCAACAAGAATCAGCTCAATCGGTTGAGAAACGAGCTCTAAAACGCAGCTGGAAGATCACCCCCGATCTTGAAGATATTCTCCAGCTCAAAGCTTCCTTAGCCGTTGATCGAATGAACGGCTCAGATCATCTCCAGGCACAACGGTCCTCAACAGCAACCAACGGTCTGAAATCGCATCACTGGAAACGCGCTTCTATTAGTGAAAAACGCCTCTTCCAAGCCTTTTCCCAGAATCAAATCTTGGCCATTGGATCAAATCGACGGCTGAGATCAAAACCTATAAAACTAACAAAACTAACACAAAACTAAACAAAACCCATTAGCACTTTATAAGTGGAACACGATTTTTCCACACTTAGCAAAAAATAAGAATTGAGCTGAAAACAACACTTTCAATCCTCCACCTCAGCTCTTCTTCTTCTTTGCTACTCCATTATTTAAACAAACATTAAGTACCATTGGTTGAAGATTTCCCTACAAGACCTATAAGATCCATACATAGGTTAAACTTCTTCACAGGTAAAGCTTTAGTTAGTCATCAGCTGGATTGATTTCAGTGGGAATTTTGCAAATCTTAACTTCTTGCTTCTCTACTTTATCTCTTATGAATTGAAGCCTTACATCTATATGCTTAGTTCTTTCATGAAAACTCTGATGCTTAGCTAGATGTATGGCACTTTGGCTGTCACAAAACACAGAGATACATGCTTGACTTATACCAAATTCATGCAATATACCCTTCAACCATAATGATTCTTTTACAGCTTCTGTTAAAGCAATATACTCAGCTTCTGTTGTGCTTAAGGCAACTACAGATTGTTGACTAGTTTTCCAACTAATAGCAGTCCCATAAAGAGTAAACACATAACCAGTTAAAGACTTCCTATTATCTAAATTTGCAGCAAAATCTGCATCAACATAACCAATGACAGGTTCATGTTCATCAGCCTTAGACTTGAATCTTAAACCAGTTTCTGTTGTTCCATTTATGTATCTTAGTACATGCTTAACAGTATGCCAATGTTCTAAACCTGGATCAGACATATACCTACTTATTACACTCATTGGATGAGCCAAATCAGGTCTGCAGCAAACCATTCCATACATGATGCTGCCTACAGCACTAGCATAAGGTATACTGTCCATCTTAGTCTTTTCTTCTTGAGTTTTAGGACATTGATCATATGATAGTTTAGTTCCTACACTTATAGGTGTGCTAATTATCTTGGCTTGATTCATTTGAAATCTAATGAGCACTTTCTTAAGATAATCAGTTTGGTGTAGCACTATACTACCATCCTTTTCATTTCTTAGAATGTCCATGCCTAACATCCTCTTAGCTTCTCCTAAATCTTTCATTTCAAATTCAGAATTAAGCATGTTCTTTACTGAGTTTATTCCAACAAGAGAATTACTAGCAATTAGCATATCATCAACATATAAAGTAGAAACACAAAGTACATAGAATCATGCTTAAAGTAAACACAATCATCATACTTGCTTTTAATGAACTTTGCTTTGAACATAAATTGATCAAACCTTAAGTACCACTGCCTTGGGCTTTGCTTAAGACCATATATGATCTTTGAAGCAAGCATGCCTTGGAATCCTTATCTGCAAGATGCAAGCCCTCTGGAATCTTCATGTAGATCTGCTCCTTAAGCTTTCCATGCAAGAATGCAGTGGTGACATCCATTTGATGAAGCTGCAAGTTAAAGTGAGCAACAAGAGCAAGTAATATTCTAATAGAGCAGTGTTTTACCACAGGGGAGAAGATTTCATTGTAATCCACTCCTTCCTTTTGAGTGAAACCCTTAGCTACTAGTCTTGCCTTGTACCTTATAGCTCCACCCTTTGAAGCCTCCACCTTTTTTCTGAAATCCATTTACATCCAATCAGCTTTTTCTTGTTTGGTTTGCTTACAATCTGCCATGTGTGATTCTTTTCCAGAGACTGCAGTTCCTCTTGAATAGCTATTAGCCATTTATTCTTTCCTTGCATGTTATAGCTTCTCTAAAATCCTTAGGCTGTGAGTTATCTATCTCTTCAGCAGCTAGTAGAACATAGGCTGTGAAGTTTGAATCAGCAAATCTGGTAGGTGGTTTGATCATTCTTCTAGTTCTATCCCTCACCAATTGATAATTCTCTAGATTGGTTTGCTCTTCTTCATCAGTGTTTCCTTCCTCAGTTTCTGATTCTGAATTCATAATCTCAGGTGGCTGAAGCTCCTCCTTTTCCTTTTCAGACTCCACCTCAAGTGAGATGGTTCATTTCCTTCTTGTGTTTGCTCAGTGTTTCTGACTGAGCTGAGTTTTCAGAGGCATATTGATTCATCAAAGTGACATCCTTAGCAATGATACACTTCTGATTGTTAGGTTCCATGCACCATAGCTTATAGCCTTAACTCCCTTTGGATACCCTAGAAAGACACACTTCCATGCTCTAGGTTCCAGTTTCCCTTGCTTTACATGAGCATAAACTTGACAACCAAATATCCTTAGCTTAGAGTAGTCTGAAGGCTTGCCAAACCACATTTCATATGGTGTTTTGAACTCAATAGCAGAAGATGGACTTTTGTTTATTAAATGAACAGCTGTATCCACTGCCTCTCCCCAAAAACTTTTACTTAATCCAGAGCTAATGAGCATACATCTAACCTTATTTAGTATGGTAAGATTCATTCTCTCAGCTAACCCGTTTTGTTGAGGTGTAGATGGCACTGTCTTATGTCTAATAATTCCCTTCTCTGCACAAAACTGATTGAATTCATTTGAAACAAATTCCAGACCATTGTCTGTTCTAAGGCACTTGATTGTCTTTCCAGATTGATTCTCTATTTCAATAAGCCAATCCTTAAATTTCTGAAAGGTCTCATCCTTGGATTTCAGTATATATACCCAAACTCTCCTAGAGTAGTCATCTATTATAGATAGAAGTATCTACCACCATTCCTAGTAGGTGTTCTAGATGGACCCCATAGATCAGAATGGATGTATTCCAAGGTACCTTTAGTGCTATGCTTAGCTTTACCAAAACTCAGTTTCTTAGCTTTTCCTAGGATGCAATTTTCACACATCTCTAAGTCAGTGATCTTATCAGAGCCAAAACTTCCCTTCTTTGATAGTTCCTGCAGGCCTTTCAAACTCATATGACCTAATCTTTCATGCCATAACTTGGTGCAATCTCTTTTGGTAGCATTACATTCATTACTGATTAATGTTCACCTTCTAGATAGTAAAGATCATGCTTCTTAAACCCTTTCATTACAGCTTTAGTTCCTTTAGTTATGTGCATTTTACCATCTTCAGAAGTGAATTTATATCCCTGAGTGTCTAGCATGCCAAGTGAGATTAGATTCCTCTTAAGATCAGGTACATATCTTACATGCTCTAATTTTCTTTTAACCCCATCATGCATCAAGAAAGTGACAGATCCTATTCCCTCTATATAGCATACATGATCATTTCCTAACAACACTGAGCCTAGTCTCTTAATTTCAAGATTAGAAAACCATTCTCTATTAGGAGTCATATGAAAAGTACACCCTGAATCTATGATCCATTCTTTATTAGAAGTTTCAGAGGTTATAGCAAGTACCTCAGCAGATTCATACCCTGAGTTTGATCCTTCTTGCTGCACAGTGGGATTGGCCTGAGTTTGTGGAGCTTTTCCTTTGCTTTCAAGAATTGCTTGTACTTTATGCAGTCTTTCTTGTGATGACCTGGCTTATGACAATGAAAGCAAGTGTTATTTTCAACATCATTATAAGATTCTACCTGAGGCTTCACTTCATTCTTGGTTTGAGATGATTTGCTTGCTTTGGATTCTGCTTCTTCTTTCCAGCCTTGATGGCAAGTCCTTCTCCAGTGGTCACATTCTTGTTTCCACCTTTCTTTGAGAGTTCTTTTGACTTCAAGGCTACAATCACCTCTTCCAGTGTAATTGATTCCTGTCTAGAGTAAATCAAAGTGTCAATAAAAGTTTCATAAGAATCAGGTAGAGCTGTTAGCAGCAGCAATGCTTTATCTTCTTCCTCCAGTGTTATTCCAATATTCTCCAAGTCATCCAAGATTTTGTGAAAATCTTCTAGTTGAGCAGGAGCTGGTTTATCAAGCTTCATTCTATAGGCATAAAGCCTCTTCTTCATGGATAGCCTGTTTGCCAGTGTTTTAACCATGTAAGACTCTCCAATTTCTCCCAAACACCTTGAGCAGTCTTCTCCTTGGAAACTTCTCTTAGCACTTTGTCTCCTAGACATAGGATTATGGTGCTTCTTGCTTTGTTCAGTAGCTTAGACTTCTCAGCAGCTGTCATCTCTGTTGGTAGAGCTTCAATTCCCTGCACAGCTCCTTCCAATCCTTGAACCAGTAGAGCTTCAATCTTATTCTCCACAGGCCAAAATCCCCTTCTCCATTGAACTTCTCAACTTCAAACTTGGTGGATCCCATTCTTCTTAGAGGCTGTGACTTCGGTTCCCACAGACGGCGCCAATTTGTCAAGATCAGCCTCTCAAACTACTCCAAATTTACTCAATTTGGCAATGCAACAGAAAACACCAACTCAAGAAATCAACTCAATGAACTAAGCTAGATAATTGAATCAAGAACAAAACAATCAACACTCAACGATTACGTGGTTCGGCTTAACAAATGCCTACATCCACGGGAAAATATGGGAGGGAATTCTTATTGAAATCGAACAAGAGTTTGATTACAATTCACTCTGCAAATCTAAAACTCAAACTTAGAAAACCCTATTCTGCGCTGCTCTCTTTAGCTATAATCTCACTGAATAAAACTCTACTATAAACAATGAAATGAACTACTATTTATAGACCTCTCTCCTAGCTAACTGCAGCAACAAGAATCAGCTCAATCGGTTGAGAAACGAGCTCTAAAACGCAGCTGGAAGATCACCCCCGATCTTGAAGATATTCTCCAGCTCAAAGCTTCCTTAGCCGTTGATCGAATGAACGGCTCAGATCATCTCCAGGCACAACGGTCCTCAACAGCAACCAACGGTCTGAAATCGCATCACTGGAAACGCGCTTCTATTAGTGAAAAACGCCTCTTCCAAGCCTTTTCCCAGAATCAAATCTTGTCCATTGGATCAAATCGACGGCTGAGATCAAAACCTATAAAACTAACAAAACTAACACAAAAAAAAAAACCCATTAGCACTTTTATAAGTGGAACACGATTTCCACACTTAGCAAAAAATAAGAATTGAGCTGAAAGACAACACTTTCACAAACAATACAACTCTATATTAAAAATCTTTTAATCATGTGAAGTAATACCATTCAACATGTATATAAAATAATCTCACCAAAAATAATCTTTCACACCATGTCATCCTATTATGACATACTCCATATGAGACATATATGTAGAACTGAATCGGAATAAATCATGGTGTTCAAAATTATTCAGATAGTCGAGTCGGGTCGAACTGAGTACTTAATGGACACAATTCCAGTATAATTTTCACTCCAAGTCCAAACCAATCATGCTTTAAAATGGAATAAAAAAGGAAAGCATTAGAAAAAAAAAAAAAGGGTAGTTTGAAAAGACTAAGATTAGCTGTCATTCTTTCAATCTCAGTTTAGTTGTAACCCTAACCTTAATCTATAACCCCCGACAAGACCAACAATCAACTACCAGTCGTGCAAGGCCGGCCATATCATCCATCTCTTTTTTACCTTCTTTTCTTCTTCTTCTTTTTTTAATTTAGGAAATTTATATATATATATATATATATATATATATATATATGAGTAGATTTTATTCCCAATATTTTTTTCTATAGAGAAATTAAAAATCCCTTTGGACGGTGCAACCCTCCTTGCAAAGAAATTTCCTTCCTACACATATGTTAATACAATATTTTGAATTAATTAAAAGAATTATGTTATAGTCTGGATTTAATATTTCCAACCTTCCTTTTTAGTCTACAATATATATATATATGTAGTTTTAAAACTATATTTTAAGTTATTAATGTAATAAATATATATATATATATATATATATATATAGTTATGTAACTTGGCACTTGTAACAAGGCCCGGACCTTTCATTAGACCAACGAGTCAGTCGACTCAGTCGTTGAAAATTTGCAAAATTTTAGGGCCCAGAACTATTTTATACCTATATATAGGTAAAAACTTATATATCCTTGGGGCACATAGGGACACAGATCTAGGTGTTATATACATGTTCTTCAGGTGTTATATATATACTCTAGGTGTTACGTTTCTTGGTGTTATACATATACTCTACAGGTATTATATGCATATAAGGGTATACATGTGTACCTGAAAAGTATACACATGATACATGTAGAGTATATATGTAACACCTTATGATGATTAATTTGGGGCATCGTGCCCCCGAATACACAAGTGTCACTCATATATATACATATTATGATAAAATTTAATTACTATGGTAAACATGTGACCTCCTAGTGGTTCAGTTTGCCCCTAGCCACTTTCTTCAAATAAATAATAAATAATTATATAAGAGTCGTAAATGCATCAAATTAATACATTAATTTTTAAGATAAAATTAATTAATTCGAAGATAAATTTTGAAATATGTCTTCATATAAGAAGAATTGTTCATTACATTGAAGACGGAGGTCTTCTTCTTAATTATTATATATAGTTATTCACAATGTTATTTATAGTTATTTGAGAAAATAATTGATTTTTAATTTGTTGTTTAATAATGTTTTGTTTCTAATTTTTTATAACATGATATTACTTTTGTAAATGTTTTACAAATTTATATTTTACGTATGATTTTTTTAATAGGACAACTAGGGGCCATTTTGAAAATTTGGACTCAAGCCAAAATATTGATAAGCTGTAACGGCATTGCTTGCAACTAATCCGACTGATTTAAATTTGTCATTAAGTTATAACAATGTTCAACTTAAGTCCAATTTTGGTAGAAAATTACAAAAGTCATTGAAATTAGCCACCTCATTTGAGATTTCAGATGCCCAAAATCCCAATCGTGATGACCTGATTTATTAGGGCAACTTTGCAATTTTTGACAACATTAATCTCATATTGGACATTTTTATATAATAGGATGACTAAAAATAAAGGGGGAAAAGAAAAAAACATTCTCCGTTTCCCGTAAAAGTAGGGACCACTTATTTTTAGTTAGATTCATTTTTGGTCCCAATACTTTTTATCTGACCAATTCAGTCCACATTGAAGTTTTGACATTCTAATAAGTTTACAAAGGATTTGAGCCCAAACGGTTAGGTAGGACCAAAAATGCAAAGTTTACCTTGTGAACTTGTTGGATTAATGTTTAAATTACTTCAATAAATAAAAATACCACATCAAATATAAAAAAAAAATCATTTAAATAGGTTTGAAGAAAAAATCAAAATAGAAACTTAAGATATCCGAAATAACATAATATAATCTACAAATTCTAATGAACTACATAACTATTAACTAGTAGTTCTGAGTGTTCAAAATTCAAATCTTTCGATTCAAACGCAACCTATAATGATTACCGATCGATTGACATACTTTTTTTCTTTTTAATGAGACTGGGAGAGTGAAATGGGTGGAAATAAAAATTAGAAAACTTACGTGACACAGACTCAAACCCAAATCGTCACACAATATGCACATTTTATAAAAATGGGATACATACCCCACTGAACTATAAAACTCATGGTTACATTGATTACCGATTCCGATTGACTCTTATTAATTATAATTTCCTAAAAGAAAAAAAAAAAAAAAACCAGTAAGATTCTTGGTTCAATACCAATTTACAAAATGGTTAAAAAAATTAAAAAAAAAAAAAAGAAGAGGAATTAAATGAAGAGAATCTTGATATAATGTAGAAGAGATGGGTTGATTTATGAGAGAGAGACGCGTAGGGTTGAAACGGGAAGAACGCCGGATTTAAAGGTGACTAAGTTCATTGTCAATCTCATCTCAAATCCAATAATATTTTCATTTCATTTAAGTTTAATTCTGTCTTTTAATCCCATCATTAATTTAATCTTCAAATTAAAACTATATATCACAGCTGGGAAGTGAGACTCCTACCTTAGATATAATATATCCACTTCAATGTTTTATCACATGTTTGTGTAATGTCGACCAACATTTTTTAACCACATAGAAAATACCATTTTTGTGGTATGGATCTTGCCCAAATCTTCTAAACAAGTGTACATGGCCCAAATCTCATTTATGACACTAATTATATAGTATTTTGGTAAACTAGCTGACCTTATCATCTTTAAAAAAAAAAAAAAAAAAAAGACGGTTTAATAGATATAATTTCATGATATATAGAGTCCAACGCATTTTTACGAACTCATATATGGATGGTAGCTTGTGGCTTATAAACGAATTAATTGATCAGTTCACATATTATATATGTGTGATAGTCTTGTAAAAGTCATACTAATCGTCGTAGCGGGATTTATTGCGTAACGTAAAATCATGATGTCCATATGTGTGGGGTTTGTATATATACTCGAAATTATAATTGTATTATTATTATGTTTTCATTATAACTAAACATGAGGACAATCAAGGTGCATTGCATTGCATCCATTATAGTACTTTTATTTTCGATCATAAATGTACTAAAAAAAAACAAAGAAGTAGAAGGTTTTGTAGACTAAATTTTTTGTAACACACATTCACTATTTGTGCTAGCAAATATATGACTAGTTAGGAAAAATTACAATAATATGTTTTGTTCTTTTGATCAATTCTACTTACATACTCCCATTTTGGTTCTCATGTATACTTTTTTTTTCCTCAAATCTTCATCCAATTTGTTTGGAATTTCAATTTTTATGTAGGTGGACATCAAAATGGTTGATGTAGATTTTTCCTATCCTCATGTCGTCAACGTAGGCAGAAAATCAACAACCTCGAATGAAGATTTGAAACAAAACCAAATGATATTTAGATGACTACATATTGATGGTAAAATTTGGAGCATGTCAAATTCCATGACGAAAATTGAGATTTTTTCAAACGGTAAAGCGTATAAGACATGAAGATATCGTTATAATAAAAATAATACTATGTTGCCGGTTAAAGTAGATGAGTCTCTTAATCATTATTAGAGCTAGAAAATGTCGGCTCATCAACATTAATCGATCAAAAAGTAGGTTTCATGCATGGTAAACTAAGTGATTGGTATCCAAGATAGCAAGAAAGTAATTTCATAAAATTAATGTTTTCATACATTATATAAAGAGAAAACATCATTTTTCGTCCTCTAAGTTTGATGTTTTCCAATTTTGGTCCACCAAGTTTCGAGAATCCAATTTCAGTACTGTAACTTCATATTTTTCCGATTTGAGCCTGATTTTCATCAAAGCTGCATGGCCACCAAAATCTGTTGACATGTATCCGAACCCTAATCCCCAATTTTTTGGAGTGACATGAACGAGCCACGTGGCTGCCACGTCATTAATAAAATTAAATCAAAAAATAATTAAAAAAAAAAGAAACAGCAGCCCAGCACCCCCCCTCCCCCTTCGCCTGCCAACACCCTGCCGGCGACCGGCTCGTCGCCGGCGACCACCCACAAACGCACAACCCCCGACACACACGCACAATCCCCGACCCACAGTTGGCGCGTTAGGAGAAACAACAGTGAAACCCTTGAAATCCATTTTTCTTTTTTTTTTTTCCAAACGATTTCGAGTAAATTGGGTTTTAAGTTGATATGATATTGTATTTGGGCTTGAGGAGAGGAGCATTTTGATATATTGTTTGGACATTTTGGTTGAGAAATGAAGAAAATCCCAATTTTGAGCTTGAAGTGGTG
Source organism: Scutellaria baicalensis (assembly GCA_005771605.1). Lineage (NCBI taxonomy): Eukaryota > Viridiplantae > Streptophyta > Magnoliopsida > Lamiales > Lamiaceae > Scutellaria > Scutellaria baicalensis. Next base: position 36,058,770 of record CM016722.1, on the reverse strand, counting down.
GCTATGGCCGATTTCGGCGAGATGGGCAGTGGTTGAAGGCTGAAATTGAATATTTGTGCGATTTGGTCAAATTCTTGGAGAAATAAGATAGGGAAAACATTGTGATGAGGAAATGGAAGCATTGGAAGCAATTTGAGTGGGGTTTAACATTTTCCGACAACATTTTCCGGCAATCGATGGCGGCTCCGGAGACCGGAGATGAGGGAAGGAAGAAATTGGGGTGGCCGATGACGTGGGATTCAAATCCTTTTTTTTTTTTAATTATTTTTAATTTCGTTTTTTTTTTTTGAATTTTTGAATTATATTTTTGCTGAGGTGGCCGATGACGTGGCTCTATTTTTTGTCGAAAAAAATTGGGGCTTAGGGTTTGGTGTCACGTAGGCAATTTCACCGATCAAAATCCGACGAAAATCGGACTCAAATCGGAAAAAAATGAAGTTACGGTATTGAAGTTGGATTCTCGAAACTTGGTGAACCAAAATTGAAAAAACGTCAAACTTAGAAGTCGAAAACATTTTCCCTCACATAAAAATATAGTTTATGTTTGAAGTTAGGTTTGAGCAAAGTGAAGACAAAGAACGATATTTGCGGTTATCTTGTCGGGTTTCGTCTTCTACTACTTACAATATATTATTTTCTTTATCCTTCACACCATTATACTCTTTCTTACTAACTAATTATTCCACGTTCTTCCAATTCCCAAGTACAACACACACATATATATTATAGTTTTCATTCTCTTTTCTTCTTAACCCCAAATCACTTCTTCACCAAACCACATGATCGTTAGGAATGAATTGGGTAGAGCTTGGATGAATTTACTCAAATTCAAGACTTATCTTATCGAATATTAAGAATTTAAAGTATATTATAAGTGTAACTCTAAACTATTCCACCAGAACTCATGTGAAACCGTCTCACCATGCGATGGTAACACTTAGAGTTGAAGAATATACATACTTATATGTGTAAAAAAATATACTTGAAATTGAAATATATTGTTATATTAAAACATACTTATAATTATAAAACATATAGCCGAAAAACACATTTATATCTGTAAAATGCATACTTGAATCATGTTGCATATGAGATGGTTGCACAAGAGACCAACTCAAACTATTCAAGTATATGAAGTTATCGAATATTAGTAGGAGAATATATGAAGTTAGCAGTCCGAGACTAGTTAGCTTACAACACAAAATACATTTATATGCACACATCCAAATTGGGTCGGGTTAATTATGCGATTTGTCTAATTGCATAAACAATGTTGTTAAATGATAGTTAGTCACAATCAAATGATTAGGTATAGACAGTTAACATCAACTCATCATATTTAGCAAGTCTAAGACGGTTTTAAGACCTCATAATATAGGTCCCAATTAATTCTTGTAGGGCCATTATTGCATGTACATTGGTCCCCCATATGAGTTGTACTTCGCCTGTTTTGGCCCCCATAGTGGACTCATGAGGTTAGTTACATAGAATTAGACCAAAAACTATAATTGGTAAGTACCAAATAAACAAATACAGAAATCACTTATACTCATCTTTAACTTCCCCTTAGCTTTGTATATAAATATGATCTCCACTTTTCAGTATTATCAGGCCTCATTTAGCTATACTCTTAAGCTCAGTACAATTTCAAGAACCCTTTCTTTTCTTCTCATAAAAAAATGGAAGTTGTTGGAGCTTTCTTTGATGAAGAATGGGAGCTATTGAGCAAAATGTTTTCATGTGGAGAAAACCCTAATCTCTTGTTTCCAAGCAATGGTGAAATCCCATCTGAGAATATTCCATTTGATCATCATCCCAACTTCTATTGCATTTCTGAAGAAAGTAGTAATGCTAGTGATCAAGTTGAAAGAGCCCTTTTTCCCACTGATCATGAATTCCTTGATCATGATAATGTACCCAACAACAACACATTTGAGGCCATGAATTTCCACAACCACATGGATATTAGCAACAATGATCATGGTATGATGATGA
>CM016722.1:34639546-34700909 GCA_005771605.1 Scutellaria baicalensis | reverse complement strand
AAACAAGCCTACAAAATGACCAATATATCCATGATTATTTTCTTTTCTTTTATATAATCTCAATACCCACATGTAATGATAAAACAATTAGTAAGAAATAAAAATGTTTCTTAAATTCCTATAATAACAAATATGTGGGGGTAAAATCTATATATATATATATATAATATATAATATATAAAGAAGACCTTCAATAAAAATAGCATAACTAATTTTTTCTCCCAAATTACCATCCTATACATGGAAAGAACAGTAGTTACAAGAAATTAAATAAATCAAAAATAACCAAGATTTCTACGTTTAGGGTTGTGGATCCACTCGGTTAGACTATACCTATAGGCAGATAGCTTATGAAGTATATTTTATCTTTTTTCTCTATTTCATATAAATTATAATCTTTAAATTAATTATTCTTTATTTAAATTTTGTTTTAGTTTATGAAAAATATAAATTTTATATTTACATTTTGGTGCAAAATTGTATTTAACAAGATTACAAATACAAAGATAAATGACTAATTAAACTATAGATTAGAAATAAAAAAATAATTTTTAAAATAAAAAGTCTTAGATTTTTTGAAAAATTAATAACAATAAAAAACATTTTGGTATAATTGTTTGATATATTTGCTAATACAAGTGGGTTGAATATTGAACTAGCTACGTTATTTAAATACATATCAAGATCTTTTAGTTGATGAGATTTACATCTTTCTTTAACTTGAAATAATTAAGTTGTTTTTTTTTTGTTAAACCAAAATTTTTAAAGAAATCTATAATTGTGAATGCAAAGAAATTATTTACTAACACATTTGTTAATAAGTATGTATCAAAAATATAATAATATATTAATCATGATACTTATATCTATATTAATCTGTAACATGCATAACATATCTTTATGATGTAACATATTTTTTAAATATCAATTATCATTTACAATAAATGTTTCTCAGTACTAAATTTGATTTAATTTACAATATAATGGGTATATGTACAAAATTGGTGTTTATTTAACAATTTCATATTTCAAATATAGAATTTAAAATTCATTGTTAAACATATATATAGATATATATACATTTATATATTATTGTTTGCATTTTACAATTATAATATTTTTTAAGATATAATATATTAAAGATAAAAATTAAATTCTTATTAATATATAATTTCAGTTAAGATAATATTATTAAATTATAGTATTAGAAATTTTAAAATTAATTAATCATATATTAAAAATCGTGCATGCAAGGTGTAATGTTAGTGAGAATTAATATGTAATAGGGGTTGATAATTAGTGTAAAGAGGAGACAGAGATTTGAGATGTAAGGTCCATGGAATTTCTGACCAAAAGAGGAAACTGGATACGGTGAGTACTTTACTGCCACCACTCTACATTTATGTAAGAATACCCATTTGCACTTTGTCAGATGTTTTTTTTTTCTTCTTTTTTCTTTTTTTTCCTTATTATTATTTATTAAATCTTTTTTTGAATCCTATTTTTTTAAGTTTTTCTTTTGAATTCCCACCCTCAACGTGATGCTCTGCCACACGCACCAGCTGTCATATTAGCTGTCATTTTGACCGTTGACTCTCTTCAATTTCAGTATTATTAATCAAACATTTTGCATTTAATGCTATAGATAGCTATGGGAAAGAGATGACTGTTCGATTCCATTGGTTAGGATTTTAAATATTGAAAGAATATTTGGATATTAATGATGTTAATCGAAATCATGCAATGAGATTAGATTTTGTGACATTATAACTTAAAAATAACTACCACATTTTATTCAAAAAAAAAAAAAGACTAATGTAAAACTCGAATTACCTACTAAAGATGATGACAAACACAAGTCTTGATATGTTTCGAGTTGTTGGTATGATTAGTGAATGGACAAAAAGATTATTCAGTTTGTAAGTTTCTAATTACCGTTCTTTTCTCTGTTTCATTGCTAATGATAATTTAAGGAGTGGTTGTGAAAGATTTTTACTTTCAAAAAAATCATGTTCTTGGTATTATATATGAAAGAAATATTGCCTTATCAAAGGATTTGAATCTATTTTTGGGTGTGAAAAAGAAGAAGAAAAACAAGTAATATAGGTGGAGAAATAAATGAAGGATTGATGAAGATGAAAAAGAAGTAAAAGAAAAGGCAAAAAGTAGGATAAAAAAATCCCAACTTCAATGATACAATGAGCTTAGGAGATGAATAATTAGCCCAAACCTCATCTAGAAACAAGGATGGAACGATCATTCATCATTCCATCTTCTCTCTCTCTCCCTCCCCAAAAATTGCCATCTCTTTCTCTCTCTAACAACACTGTGAATATTGTCTTGCTACTCAATCAACAAATTCCTGCAAAACAACCACATTAATTAAAACCAGAAACAAGAAGAAGAAAAAGGGAAGCATTGAAAAGAAAAAAGGGAAGGGGGTTTGAACCTGCGAGCTCTTGCTGACGTCATCGTGGTGATAAGCCGTTCTTTTGTCGACGGACTTTTCAGATTTCTTAGAGCCAATGTGGGATTTCCTGAGGCCAAGGAAGCCCCTCCATCTGGTGGGGTTCTTGGGAGGCCTCAACGAGAAGCTCTCGGAATCGTCGTCTACGTCGTCGTTTTGGAGCTCGTCTCGTAGAAGTGGTGGTGGTGGCCTTCTGGAAGCTTCCATTGGCGCTGCTGCTGCTGCTGCTGCTGCAATTCTCCTTGAGGGGGAGGAGCCTGCCCTTGAAGAAGAGCTCGTCGGCGGAGATCATGGAGTAATTGGAGACGGAGAACTCGAAATCGGAGGAGACGGGGGCGTCGGTGTAGGCGTTGGGGCGCATGTGGTGGTGCAGAGAGAGAGAGCGAGATGAATCGGCGAAGTCGTTGGAGAAGGAAATCCGGGGGCTCATCGGAGGACCGCCCACCCCCTTCTGCTCTGTGCTCTTTTGGTTGTACATTTCTAAACATGACATCCAGCACTCACTACTAACAACAACATATGCGCTCTCTCTCTCTCTCCCCTCTCTATCTCTCTCTCTCTCTCTAATAAATTCCACAGGGGTCCCTCCAGCACTGTGTTGCAGTGCAGCAGTAGATGTTTGTATTTATATCAGATGAGGGGAGGGAACTCCCAAGGGGGGGGGGCCTTTTTTTGTACTATTCTTTTTCTTCTACATTTACTTCACTTTCTTTTCTTTCTTCTTAATTCTCCTTGGTTTAGGGAGAGATGTAGAGTTCCCCTTATGAACGTTGGCTCTTAATCGGATGGAGTATAAATTCAAGTTATATTCAAGTGACAGATAACTGGTGGATCTATCTTCTTAATTCTCATCCCATGTTTATCCCCTATTTGAATTTAGTCACGTAGAGCGTGCGGTCGGATTGAAATATGAGTATTTCGGATCAAAAGGAATTTTAAGATTTTGATCGAACACATGATAAAGAAAATTCATAATATCCTTAAATTGTCACCCCACATGACAATCTCCACCAAAATTATGGGATTCACTACTAAATTCATGAAAACTTGAAAACCGACTTCAAATTGTGTAGGTTCAAAAAAATTCATAGAGCGATCATTTTTTTCTTTATTCACTTACACAGGAGACATCATTTCTAGTAATTCGTCATCAAAAATACTAAAATATTCCTAGAAAATGATATCATCACATGAAAAAAAATTGAGGGATAAGTGGATTTGAGAATGAAATCCATAGTATTTGGATAGAGTACCAAAATTAGAAATGTGTATTTGAAATCAATCAAAATGACTTCAAAATGAATATCATAAATTTCAAATTCACATTCATCAAAACACCACCGATTAAATTTCTACCATGAATTTGTAACCTCTTCTCAAACCACCTATTAAAATGGTTCTCCTTGAGAAAACATAGTGTTCTCCTTGAGAAAACATAGTGGTGGTGTGAAGGGGTTAAAGTGAAGAGATGGTAAATTGAAGAATGTGAAGAGGACAGCATATCTTGGAGATTTGTGTGGGGGGGGGGGGGGGGGGGGGGGAATGAAGCCAAATTGTCACTTCACTCAGTCTTAGTGATTTGTGTTGGACATTTTGTGCATCTTTGGCTTTTCATCACCAAGATTCCCAACTATAAAACATTCTTAGATTGAGTACTCTTTTGCCTATTCTTTCCTCACCTCATCTCCACCTCAATATATTCCTCTTTGACCAACTATATTATCATTCCACTCTTCTTTCCCATCACTCTACTGCTCATCATATCCTTCATCTTCTTTTAACTCCCATAACATCAACACTTCTTTTTTATTGCATTCTTTAACTTTTGTTACTACCTCCGTCCCATGATTTTTAGTCTACTTTGACCGGCACAGATATTAAGAAAAAACTGTTGACTTTAATTGGATGTGTTATTTTAATATTTTTGAGTGGCAATTTTGTAATTTAAACCAACTTTTTGAGTGCAAAAGTTGTAAAATGAAAGAAATTGAGGGATAAGAGAGTAAAATTTTCTTTGTCATTCTAGGACTGACAGATTTAATTGGGACAAACGAAAATGGCAAGTAGGCTGAAAATAGTGGGACAGAGGGAGTATTTTTTTATTCATTTTCATCACTTAAATATTTCTTGATTTTATTACCTTAGAATGATACCTTCTAAGTTTGAATGATCCGAACAAACTAAAATGAACTCTTTTGATTATTTTAGCATAAGATATAGTGGTCACGGACGGACCCATGTTTGGGCTAGGGAGGGGCATTGACCCCTTGCAATTAAAAAGATGACATTTTCGTTTTTTTTTTTCATGTAAGAAAATGAAATATTAGAGGAATTTGTATATGACTCAGACTTTATACTTATACAATATTGTTAGTCTTAATTTTGTACTTGGCTACGCTCATATACATTTTTTTTTCATAGGTATAAATTATAATTGTGATAGTTAAACATCATATAATTTGAAATTGTCTGATTTCAGTAAAAAGCAAAAAACAAAAAATTAATTATAAAATGTTACTCACTCCTATCCTTTTTAGGTACATCCTTAAGCTCTACAAACAAAATTAAGAATTAATTTTTGTTTCCTTATATACCTTTCACTAATTAAGGTTTTCTTTAAACTATATTGAAAACATGAGTAATATACACAACAATTAATGTGTGAATTAATTAAATATATGAATATATTATAGAAATAGTCCACAGGCTATCAATTAAAAAGCAAAAAATTAGTAGTCTCAAATCAATAATTAAAATGAATCGGATGAAGTATTGACTTTGAGTAAAACTCCTAGCTCTATCACCAACTCTGATACAACTTATCTTTATATATATAAAAACACAAACATTTCCTCAAATAGTAATGTTAAAAAATTTCCACCAAAAACACCCTACAAAAATTGGAAATGATTTTTTTATTAAAATAAATGTTAAATGATAAATAATAAATCATGATTGATGATATATATATATATTTAAGGAAGTGATATGATATAATAAAATTATCATATTTGTCAATATGGTAAGTCAACTTTAATTATCAATTTCTATTCATATATTTATGATATCATTTAGCAATGTGTGTGTGTGTGTGTATATATATATATATATATGATTTACATCATATAATATCATAATCATAATATCTTATAAATAATAAAACAATTATTCATTCGATGTTAATATACATTTATATATAATTTAATATGCATGTAAATATATACATAAAATATATTTATTATATAATTCTTATCATTACAAAATAATAAAATATATAAAAAGATAACCAAAATATAGATACAATTTTATGTAATTTTGTTGACGTATAAAACATAATTGTTATATAAAGGAGTAGATATATAAAAATTAATTCGCCACTTGATAACCAAATAATCTAGATAAAACATAAAGTCAACAATTAAATAATTCTAAATATAAAAATTAAAAGATATATTGTAATAATATATCATATAGAAAGAAATTAAAGAACTCCACTTGATTTGATAATAAATCATATGTAATAATAAAATGAATATCATATTTAATTAATTATGATATTAATATTTTATAATGTGACATTATCTTTATATATATATATGAAGAAGAACATTTCCTTAAATAATTTTTCCACCCAAAAGTTGTTTTGATATTTATGGAAAAGATATAATGTTTATCCATTAAATAAAAAAGTCAATTGCCTCATTAATCTTCTATATATAAGGATGAATATTATTACAAATTAGGGAAAAAAAAAAAGAAATTATTGCCATTAGCTATCCTTCTTCTATTTAATACGTTTCAATTTAATAAAAACGTTAATTTAATATGTTTCAATTTAAAAAAATGTTAAATTATTTTATAGGTGCAAACTAAATGATTTTTCATCTAAGCATTCCATATGATTTTATATAAAAATTTCTTAATGACTTATACATCAAGTTATTTGACATCGATTACATAGAAATATTGGTTTGTTTTAAAATTAATATAATTTGAAATGTCATTTTAAAAATATAATAGATGTTGATGCTATTATTTTCATCCATTAAATAAGATACAAATAAGTCTCTACTAAATTTCACTATTAAAATTGAATATACAATAATATGAGCAAACAAATAAGATTGTGATATTATCTTAATCTTGATTTTATATACTATATATATTGAACATGATTTTCTATTTTGTAAATAATAAAATTCAATAAAAATAATATTTAATGTATAACATAATGTAATATAATAAAACGTTTTGATTTTATCAATAAACACATTAATTGTGAATGATGTGATTTGATTTCATGTATAGGAATTAAGTAGAAACTGAACATTTATTTGTAATCATTATAATTGGGAAAAAAAATCTATAAATTAGGAAGCAGCTAAATTTATGACATACAAAATGCACTAATTCCATATCTAATGAACAAATTATGCACTATAAATATGAGAGAAAAAACTTAGAATTGACTCACACTTCCTCTTTAATTTCTCAAATTCTGCAATACAAATCTTTTGCTTTCATGGTGCTCATGGGATTGTGTTCTTTTTTTTTCTTTTTTTGGTTTTTATTTTATTTGGTTATGATTTTTATTTGATCTACATCATATAGTTTGGATGGACAGTTAATAATTTTTTGACTTTATAAATCATTTCTTAACGATTAAAGTTCATATCGTTATTCATATTTGGAGATGAATGTTTTATTTATTGGTATTGCATATGGATTATTATTAATGTAATTTTGTTTTTTCTTTTTTGTTTTACTTTATGCAGGAATTTCGTGAAGAAACCTGAATGAAAACTTACATGGAAAAGTGATAAAGAAGACTATAAACTTACATTACAAGGTAGATTTTTTTTTTCTTTTGGGTTAGAAATAATTGGAAATTAATCATATATTTTGTTTTTATATTTCTTTTATGTTTTTGAGATTTTTATCATAGAATTTATTTGTTTTAAAGATAACATGCTTAAAAGTAGTTGGTTGAATTATTCCTTCTATCTTATATAGAACATAGCTTAAATGTTGTGATTTGTTTGCGTAAACATTATTCCTTTATCTTGAATAGTGTACTTAAAATGTGATAATTTCTATAGAATTCATATCCATCTTATTTATATATAAACTAAGTTTAAAATTACAATATCTTATTTTATTACCGTACCTAAAGATTATCTCCAACAATTAAATATTTAAAATATATAATATATAAATTACTTAATTTCATTATATTACATTTGTATATACTTTTTTTTTTTTTCCAAATCTCAAATAAAAATATTATAATTGTATTTTATAAAATTTTATGTCGTGCATCGCACGGGTACAAAACTAGTATTCTAAAAATACTAGTTAATGAAGGTAATACTGACAAGAAAGATAAAAACTATCCGAATTTAATTTCTATTTAAGAAAAGGAAAAATGATGTAAAATGTCACCTAAACATCTGCAAAATTACATAAATGTCATTCATAGTCAATTAATTATAGAGTAGGTCTTGTGTGAGACCGTCTCACGAATCTTTTTTCGATCTGTGAGACGGGTCAACCCACAACTCACACTTAGCAATTCATATGAAAATTTATGGATATGAGTTCAATATATGGGTAATAAAGATCCGTCTCACGGAAACTATCCGTGAGACCGTATCATATGAGTTTTTGTGTTAATTATATACTCACATGTGGTCATACACAATTATATGTTTAGTGAAACTTTGTGTCATAGGGGCACGGTGTCCCCAAATTAATTATCATATGGTGTTAAATATATACTCTACATGTATCATGTATATACTCTTCAGATATCACATATATATTCTTATATATATATATATATATGATACATATAGAGTATATTTATAACACCAAAAAACATAACACCTATAGAGTATATATATAACACCTGAAGAGTGTGTATATAACACCTGAATTAGTGTCCCTTTGTGTCCAGGGGTATCTAAGTTTTTATTTATATCTTTTAATGGCTGACATTTTGTGCAAACCATTGTGATGAGTCATTTTTGCATAAATATTATGTTTTAGATGACATAAGTGTTTTTTTTTTTTTAAGTCAGATTTCATAAATAGTAATTGGGGTATAAGAAATATCCAAATACAAAATAAAATATGAAACTATTACAAAATTTGTCACAACATTCTAGGGTTTTTAAGCCAATCATCAACGGAAAACAAAGAAAACATGGGGTCTTTTACCCATAGCCAACTCTATACTCTAGCTTTCAATTCATCTACTAATTTCTCAAGTGACAATTACCCCACTTCTAAATACAATTTCATTTCTCCATTTCCACAGCAACCACATGACACCAAGCGACATGCTAACAACCCTCGGTTTGGCTTTCTTTCCCTTCACAGTGACTATGAGCTAGTAGAATGGAGATAGAATCTATGTTAATCGTTGTCGAGATCTCAATTCATTTATACACCTCCATCACACTTTGTATGAAACATCACTTTCAAAAAAGAAATGTTTTTCCATTTCCTCTTTATTCCACCCAAAAAATGCACCTCAGATCTGTGTTATCATCGAGCACTTCACTACTTTAGATGACACAAGTGTAAATAATCCAAAAACTAAAGAAAAACTTGTGACTAAATTCATTTTCCATTACCATAAGAGGCTAAAAATGAAAACACCACCTTGTATATATTCAATTTTTTCCACTCTTCAAAATCTTTTTTATACGAGCACCGTTAACATTTTACATTGCATTCAAAACTTAAATTAATATGTTATTATTGTCTCTCAATAGTGATTACATACAAAGTTGGCAGTGCCAACTTCATTCGCCTCAACTAAAAACATGTTTCTACTGCCTGAATAGGCCACAACCACCCCAAGGTCACCCAAATATGGATTTTCTCATAATTCAACCAAAATGCATATATCTTACATTAGGATATTTTTCCCTCAAGCCTTAGCAAACCTTAAGTCAATTACTAGTTTCATTTTGATTTGAACTTGATTTTACTTAGAATCAAATGAAATTTTTCATTAAGCCCAGATAGGGAAGTCATTTTGACATTGAGGATTTCAGATCATTTTGTTTGAAATTGGCCAAACTATAAAGTTAGTATCAATTTTTTTGTTTCTAAACGTCGAAAAAGTTGATGTTGTAACTTAAGAATCCACAAAACTTAGTATTATAAATTTTCTTTGAGAAAAACAATAGGTATTAATTCATTTCAAAATTTGAATAATGTTCATTAGAACTATAATTTAGGTAGGGTGATACAATAGAAAAAGGAAGTCACTGGTTTATATCAATTATCACACATTGTTTTTCATAATAATCCATTGCTCTATTTTTATTTTTCTGGTACGGTCAATTTATCAATTAATTTAGTGAGGTGATCATATTTAAAAAAAAATTGTCACGTAACCTTCAAGTAATTAAGTCCAAATACAATTATAGTTCATACACAACTTGCATTGACATTACATATCTTTATATGTAGAGTTTACCTTATATTTTAGGGATTTTATCGATCCAAACCCCAAAAGATAACTTATCTATCAGAATTTACCTTATATTTTAGGGATTTTATCGATTAAAACCCCGAAAGATAACTTAAGTTATCTATCAACGCGAAAGATAAATTTTATCAATCCGGAGTTTGAAAGATTGAAAACTATTAATCTAAGATATCAGAATGAAACTCCGTTAACGTGACATTAGATATCTTTATATGTAGAGTTTACCTTATATTTTAGGGATTTTATCGATCCAAACCCCGAAAGATAAGTTATCTATCAATGAAAGATAAATCTTATCAATTTGGGGTTCAAAAGATTGAAAACTATCAATCTAAGATATCAGAATGAAACGTCATTACTTATCTGGGTATGAGGTCACACGTAGATTAAAAAAAACAAATATCATTTTCTTTTACTACTTATTAGATTCGATAAAATATTCAATTAAATACAAAATTTACTGATTTTTGTATATAATTTCAATACACATTCAATTTAATTACTATTATATATATTTAAATACACATTCAATTTATATAATATCAACATTTTTGTGATATTGATTTTTGTCAAATAATATCTATCAATTATCCTCAATTAATATCGACATCTTGTGATATTAATTTTTGTTCAATAATATATATCGACAAATAACAACATGATAATATGTGATATTAATTTTTATTCAATAATATCCTCCGCCTCCTCGTCCCGTCCAACCTCCGCGTCACGTCCAACCTTCGCCTCCACGTCTTGTCCAACCGGGTCTGCTGTCCAACCTCCGCCTCCGCGTCCCGTCCAACCTCCACCTCCGCCTGCTGTCCAACCTCCGCCTGCTGTCCAACCTCCACCTCCGCCTGCTATCCAACCTCCGCCTCAGCGTCCTGTCCAACCGGACAAATAATAGTATGATCATATCTATCAATTATCCGCAATTAATATCGATATTTTTTATATTAATTTTTGTTCAATAATCTCTATCGACAAATAACAACATAATAATATTGATATACTTACATTTTTTTAGATATTAATTTATGCACAATAATACATATAATGATGGTCTATAATTAATATCAATATTTTGCAATATTGGTATCTTATATAATGTCGATAACTTCACGATATTTATTTTTGCTGAAAATATATATTGAAAAAATGTTTGTATGATAATATATTTTGTTGATTGATATTATTTAAATATATATAATAGTAATTAAATTGAATGTGTATTGAAATTATATAAAAAAGAGTAAATTTTGTATTTAATTTAATATTTTATCAAATATAATAACTAGTAAAAATATATATATTTATTTTTTTAAATCTACGTGTGACTTGATATTCAGGTAGGCGTGATTTGAGAGTTAAAATAAGCGTGATTTGAGAGCCACATTAGCTGAGAGAGAACCACATCAGCGAGAGAAAGAAAAAAAAAGATAACGCCGTGATGGAATACGTTAACGGCTTTATTCTGATATCTTAAATTGATAGTTTTCAATCTTTCGAACTCCGAATTGATAAGATTTATCTTTTGTTGATAGATAAGTTATCTTTCGGGGTTTGGATCGATAATTCCCTATATTTTACCACTACATGACTACATTAACATTGGTAAAAATCACAATTTTGTTATTTTGGAGCAAATTGTACTTGAGTCCAATTTTGTTTATTATTTTGCTCTTTCACTCATCGACTGCAGATATATATCCCACTTGAGATGAACTTTTTGCTATCCACAATGTCAAGATATGACAAATCATTAGATATAACTTAGATTGACATTTTTATTTTTAATAAATAAAAGGTAAATTAGCTCCATTAACCCTTCTTACATAAATATTTATCCAACTAGTCTTTCACCTAATTTTCAAATTATAATTAAATAAAAATAAATCAAATGAAATCAGTTGTACCAAATAACCATGTACCATGCGTGTATTACATTCCAAAACGCGTTAGATGAGTTCTGAAAGTAAAAACGATTACAAATTATAATATGTTTCTAATATCAAAACTACATAATTTTGGAATGAGGGCTATTTTACCAAAAAATTACAAATATGATTTTTTAAAATAATAATTTATGTTGACTAGACTATTTAAATAAAAAACTCATAAAAAAATGGGGCCACCTTCTAAGAAAATCAAGTAATGGGGAGAAAGTGAGGGGTACTTTTGTAAACAATATATTTATGGGTTTGAACCTTGGTAAGAATTAATATTTTGCAATGTTAATTGATTGATCGAACCATTATAACTAAATAGAAATAGGGTTAAATGACATTGAAATTGAAGTATTGAAAGTGGTGGTGGTGGTGGTGGTGGAGAGGAACAATAAATGGGGGAGACAGGTGGTTAAATGATGAAGTGTTTGATGAATGAGAAGATGCCAAACTACCCTCATTTCAAATGCTCCCACTATCAGTTTCAATTGCTCCCTTTCTCTCTCTAACATTACCTTTCTCATTTCTCTACCATTCAATATCTCATTATTTATTTCAAAATCTGGAAATGCATGCTGTGAAATCTTTATTCCTCTCACTTACTAATTATTATCACTATTAAACAAGTTGTGGACTCGAAGCCTAACCTCTCTCTCTCTCTCAGATAAGTGTGTAGTAATTTGGAGGAGTTAAAAGTTGAAAAGAGAAAGGAGGAGGTCCTTTAGCTTTCTTTCTCTCACATATATGTTATCTTTCATCAAGAGTTGGAATGTCATTATCTATTTGTACTTGTAATCTTCAATCCACTTTTTCTGGTAACTAAGAAAGAGGAGAGAGAGGGGGAGAGTTCCAGGAGCATTGGTTGGCAGAGCGTGCAGTGGGCACAGTTGACTGGGCTTTGACTTCTTCTTCTTGGATCACTATTAAATCACTTGGCGGATCCTCCGGGGACCACGTGACTCCTTTTCTTTTTTTAAATATAGATAAATGATAAATTCTTGTATGAGATCGTCTCACGGATTCGGGATCTCGTGAGACGGATCAACCCGATCCAGTCAAAAGTTAACGGTCAAAGTCATAGTCAAAAGTCAACGGTCAAAAGTCAACACCGGTCAATGGTCGGTCAACGTCGTTGACCAAAAGTATTACATATTATATGTAAAAGTAGTACACAACATACATAAAAGTATTATATTATGAATATAATATTTTTATGTGTATTTTGTGTGACTAAGTTTTGAGAAATTATGTAATACTTTTGTGTGGTTTAGATATTATTTTTCAATATATTATGTAATACTTTTGTAAAATAGTATAATTTTGGATTTGGTTAGAATGTATGAAAATATGTAATACTTTTATGTGTAGTAGGTAATATTTTTCTATATATCATCTAATACTTTTGTAATATATTATACATTATATGTATATAATACAAAAGTATTATCCGATCTATAGAAAAGTATCACCTAATATATATGAATGTATTACATTATAAAATATTGAATGATATATAAAATTATATTACCTAATACATACAAAAGTATTATTACATTATAAGAATATAACATCATGCAATACTTTTATGTGCAACATGTAATATTTGTATGTGCAACATGTAATACTATTTAAATCAACAAGTAATACTTTTATTTACATCATGTGATACTTTTATGTGTAACATGTAATACTATTGAAATCAACAAGTAATATTTTTATGTGTATCATGTAATACTATGAAGTAATAGATGATATATAGAAAAATACACTATTGAAATCAACAAGTAATACTTTTATATATATCATATAATATTTTTATATGTAGTACATAATACTAATTAAAAGTATCACATCATACACATAGAAGTATTATGTGAGTAGAATAACAGTATTACATTATGAATGTAATACTTTTATATATGACATATAATACTTTTATACATGACATGTAATACTTTTTGGTCAACAACGTTGACCGGCGTTGACCAACTGTTGACTGATGTTGTTCGGGCGTTGACCATTGACCGGGTCGGGTTGACCCGTCTCACGGAATGAGATCCGTGAGACGGTCTCACACAAGACTCAATCTACATAAATCTACAATTCGAACTTCTTCCTTTTAACTCATGACTAGTGACCACTCGCCTATTCTCAAAGTTCATCTATATATCTATACATCTTCATATAAATATATATATATATATATATAAATTATAATTAATCAACTATAAAAACATTCTTTTTTAATCCAGGGTTTAAAATTATTCTTTTTTAGCAAAGAAAATATTTTTGTACTATTGTATCTTATTTATTTAGGGGCCGTTTGGTACGCTGGTATGGATTGATTGAGATTGATAAGTTGAATGAGATTGTACTGTTCACAGTTGAAAAAAAGTATGTTTGGTATATAAGTTTTGTGATGGGTTTGATAAAATTTTATATTTGGTATGAATGATATAAGGTTTGTTAAAGTTAGTTTGTATTTAAATTGTTGTTTGGTATGTTTGTTTGTATGGATAAAATATATGAAATTACATTCTTAACCTCATATTTTAAAAGCTGTAAACACAAGGAATGTACAAAACAAATCATCCATCGACAAATCAAACATAAAGATGAGGGTTTCATGTTGGAAGAGTAGCAGCTTCGCACAAGTGAAGAACCAATTTCCTGCCGCCGATCTCCCTACGTTGAACTCCTCCGGCGGCCTCACCGAGCATGTCTCCTTCGAAGCATCGGCTTTATAGAAAGGTTTTACTGATTCTTCCACTTTAATCTTGTAGCAATTTTTCCAACCTCTCATCTTTTGAATGGATCTATCCTCAAATCTGAAACTACAAGATGCGGACCTCAATTCTTGGTTCATGGTTCACAAATCTAAATTTGAAAACCACTGGGTGTCGTCCGAAAAGTCAGAGATTGAAAAAAGCCAAAGGTTGGAGTCATCGTATTCTAATGTCTTATAATAGGTAAATACCCACTCTACATCGAATTAGGAGTGGGTCATAATTCGGAGAAGTAAATGAGTTGAAATTGTGCATTTTCAGTTCACTTGTATGATTCTCATTGAGAATGAAAAAAAATTGGTCGCAGCTTGTAGGAGAAGAGGCATTTTGCATTAATGATATGAGATGGATACAATTGCACATTTGTGTGGTGAATAGGTATTTAATGTTGTTGTTATTAGTAGGGAATATAATATATCAGTTGAGAGGTTTCTCGATTATGGTGTTCCCTTTAACTTGGAGTTGTTTTCATCCACGTAGGGGTGCTTTGTCGAAAGGCGTTGTTATAATATATATGGTGTTTGGTCTATATAGGAAATCATTCAATAATGTATATGAAATTTTGTTTGTGTGAAATTTGTGTAGTTCAAACGCATTTCCCTATGCCACTTGGACCGGCAATGCTCAATGTAATGAAGAGATAATGCGTTGTAAGCATCACATCCCCATGCAAATGCAAACTTCAATGACCAAAAAAGAACCCCATGCGACGTTTCAAGAGTTGTCCTTTCCGAGGGGTATTTTTTTGTATCATAATGTCTAAGTCGCATTTTTAAACCGTCTAACATTGGCCTTCATTCATTGATTTGAAATATGTTTTTGGCTTCTTCCATATATGACACTCGTAGAAAGATGCTTGTGGTACATTCATTTGGTGTGATCCCCAACTTAAAGGACGTGCTAGAGATGTGGATATTGATTGCGTTGACAAGATTGCTCGGTTGAAGGCGGAGCTTTCTTCAATAAGGTGTAGTCAACAAAGGTATAAGAAGTGTACGATCTTGTTATCTCTTTTGTCTACCTTAATGTTTGTACTCCTCTTGCATGCCTCCTGTAGAAATGAATGATACACCGTGCGTATTGTTAGCTTGCTACCAAGTTGTTTAGGTACTCCTTAACCACTTTGCAGAATTGGGGGAAATGTGTTAGTTGTTTAATGTTTGTGTAATTTGTCCTAATTTTCATACCTCTACGGTTGGTTTGTTTCATTGTGAAGTCTTTTAAACATTGCAATTATGCCATGCATCTCTTGTGTTAACTATGACTTCTTTGGACATCATGAAGACCAAATTGCAAAATGTGAACATATAGATTGACATAGTCAGAACCATGTTTTGTTCAAAATTTTGTGGATGTTCCATAGGGTTTGGTAGAGACATTCCCAGATGTCATCTAGCTTAGAATACCACATGAACGTTGCTTCTTAACCTAACTTAGATGAGGAGTAAGTAGATAAATTGTTCACAGTCTTACAAAAGTACGACACTCCAATTTTCATTGTTGGAAGAACTGCTTTCAAAAATAATTACAAGTCAGCAAAACACATTCCAACTGTCCCATCGTGCACACCACGTAGAATGATCTCAAGGTCAGACACATCATCCATCGCAACTATGTAAGACAGAATTCTACATGAGCAGAAGATTATGAAGAAAAAAAAGTGCATTTAAATGTGATTATGACATCATCATAACATGAGTTCTCAGAGTTTACAAGTATGGTGATCACAGAAGCACGTAGAGATACACATTTCAAGTCTGAGAACACTCCACATAACAGTGTCATCATTATTCATCAACAACATGAAAGTACACGCATCTTATGAACCATCCAGTGAGGATCTCCTAAATTCTAGCATATACTTGCAAGATCATGTCAATTATTTGCACCACAGCTCAATACACACCAGCATACTTACACATCTCAAAACAACCTCAAATAATAACCTAAGAACTACAGCAAACAAATCTCAAGCCTAAGAACTAAATTATTCTTATCATAAGCTGAAAAATATTTAATTCATACCAAATGATAAAGCTTTTCATACCTGGGAGAGCAAGCAATCAAAGTCTTTCTCAATATCGTGGTATATCAATCCCAAGGGCCATTCAACTTGTCATTTCCTTTCCGTCAACAAATGCACAATCCTTATATACTGCAGATCAGGTATGTTGAAACAAATCAATTCAATATTAGCTTTCTTTAACCATAGTATCGATTTTAATCATAATATGCAATTCACTTATTATTACATTTTTCAATTCGGAGTAAGTCAGAGACAAATGGCAATCTGAAAATTTAATGCATTTTATTGGAATGGTATCAAACTGTCCCAAAGATGATCAAATATAATTTCCACTATCCATGAATAAAATGTATAGATAAATAACAGATGCAACTCTGGATAAAATTTCATTTGTACCAAGGCGTACTATGTCTAAAAATTAGTTTAGGTTTAGATAAACATCACAAATCTTAATCCCTCGGCTAGAAAAACAAAATGGGACACGTACGAAGAAACTCCAATCTCTTCACATGATCATCAAATTGAAGGGTTTGTGGGAGAAGATGTGAAGATGAGCATAAAAGAGGGAAAATCACTCACCTGTGTTGACACTGACTTGAATGTCGTCGCGCCGCCACCGATTGTTCGAAAGGTTGGGCTTTTTCAACAAACAACTTCCTTGGACAGATTTCTCGACTTCTTGCAAGGATTCTCAGTGTTCACTTCAATGGAGATGGAGACGATGGACAAATTTTCAGGTGGCCGCCAGTGGTTCGCCGTGGGCTAAGATAACGGGTGGCCACCGCTGACCTTCTCCATCGACAGTTGCAGATCGGGGAAGAAGGAATGTGGGGCAAAGAGGCTAGGGTTTCACTTATATATATTGTGGCACATATGTAATTATGTAGTCATTGGAGGCCAAAATGGACATAACACAACAAACAGTACGGGTAGTATCGTAATTTCGACGTCATTACTGTAGGGACAACTGCAAACCCACCCTGGTGGGACAGAAATTGTCCACCTCAATCCTGCACAAACCCATTTTTAAACCCGGGCTTTTTATCAAACCGGGATTGGAAACCCATCTACCAAACATCAGTTTGGGTTAGGTAACAAACCTAATCTAACCTAAACCCATCTACCAAACGTCCCCTTAGGAGTTAAGTTTTGGAAGTGTAAATCTTATGTGAAATCGTCTCACGGGTCATTTTATGTGAGACGGATCACCCATAACCCATATTTTATACATCACATACAAATTTGTGGAAGTAAGTTGTGTTAATGGGTAAAAATGATCCGTCTCACTAAAATTATTCGTGAGACCATCTCACACAAATTTTTGTGTTTTTTTAAATCTTTTTTTCTTTTTTTTTTTTGGTTAATTTTCATCATTCCTAGAGAACTTAAAAATAAGAACTAGGTGTAGAAGGGAAAACCTTTTGAACAAACAAAAGTAAAGATAGCATAATCCAAAGCTAAATTTAAAATACTACTCCCTCCGTCCCACTCTATTTTGCCTACTTTCCATTTTTGTTTGTCCCATCTTATTTTACCAGCCCAAAAATGGCAAAGAAAAATTTACTTCCTTACCCCTCTATTTCTTTCATTTTACAACTTTTGCACTCAAAAAACACACATTAATTACAAAATTACCACTCAAAAATATTAAAATAACACATCACATCAAAGTCAAACAATTTTTTCTTAGGTTCCGTACCGGTCAAAGTAGGCAAAATAACCTGGGATGGAGGTAGTACTAATCTAATTTTTCGGCTCAAGAAAAAAAAAATGAAGTCGGCGATGGGTTCAACCAAAGCAACGACACCTTATTAAGCAGGGCCCTTGGTCTTCATCATCTTGCGGATGATCGGTGGGACGGAGAGGTAAGATGTGTAGTCGGTGGGGCTCGACTCAATTGGCCTGATGGCCCAGAATGGTCCTTCTTTTTCAGAACCAAATGCTGCAGAATGCGGGTGGTCACCCGGCATCTCAACATGAGTTTGGGCATAGGCAGCAGCAGTCTCGGTGAGAGGAGGGAGGTTGCGAGCAGAACTCTTCAGCTTGAAAGCAAAAGGGAATAACGATCTTTTGTCGGCGGAGCAGGCAGGATCTGGGATCTGTTCTGGTGGGCTGTGGTAACAAACGGCGATCTGGTTAGCAACAAGGCCAGATGGGGCGCAGTCAGCAAGGGTGCCAGACTGGAGTGAACCAGGCAAAACTCTTGTCCATACTAAAATAACGATGAACCTTAGGAAGGTCATCATTAGCGGCAGTGGGAGGGAAATCAAAATCTTCATTCAACCTTTGGTCGGCCTCACAGGGATACTGTAGGCCAGGAGAAAGTAAAGAGCAATTCTGGCAGGGATTGGGAAGGCGTGATGGCCAAACACAATAACATTGGCAGCATTCGGTGCTTGCCTTTCCTTGGGTACCTGGGATCTTCAGAATTTAAATGCTCTAAAAGAGCAAAAATACCTGGAATATTTGGAAGCAGGAATATATACGGATGGTAGCTAGGAGCAGCTCTCTTGAAGTAAATATTATCAACCAAAACAGCATTAATATGGTGGACAATGAAGTCCATCATGAGGCAGGACGGCCAGTAAGATGAAGGCTTGTTCCTTGGTGGATAGATGATCCTCGTATTCAAAAACCCATACATAATACTGTTCCCTCAATCTTAAGTCATCTTTATTGACACACATCTCGGGCTCTGTGTGGAATCTTTTTCAGACTGAGCAGTAATGGGCTCAACTTCATTCAGATTGGTTAGTCCAGTCCAGTCCAGTCTCTTTGAGATAAGACTTTTCACCTTCACTTTCAGCGGTGGCCTTGCCAATGTGGGCACGCTTCCTCTTCCACATGGTGCTATAAATGGGAAACAGAAAATCTGTTAGGAATAAATAAAACTCTAAAGATACCAGCAAAGTGATCTCTCAAGTTATTTCACAAGTTTTGGAAGTTATCTTTTAATTTACATAACTTTTATAGATTTATATTTTAGCTCCCATAACTTTCTCTTATTTATTTGATAAAAGGAATAGAGACCATCCACAATAACCCGGTCCATTGATCCGAGTTTTATTTATTAATTACAAGAACTTACACTTTGTCCATGGAGGTTGAACCTTTACGTACAACACCTTTTTTGTACTCGTTAAATTCACACTTACAAATATATTGTGTAACCGACGAGTATCTTAAAATCATATAGTCTTGTTAAAAATATATGATAGCTTGATATCAATAGAACAATGACTATAGAAGCTTACAATTTCTCAAACACATTACTTACCGCAAGAATCGAGATAAATCTTTATCCCTACAATCTATTATTGTTTTTCTACTCATGCTACTTATGAAGGAATCAATCTTTATTATTGTACCTGTTAAAGTAGCAACAAAAAAATATGATGAGACATACAAAAGTCATAAGGGCACATTTTGAGGTAATTCAAACCTTTGAATCTAAAACCACAAGAAAAATTAGATTTGTTTTCATTATTCACAATGGTCAACTAAACACAAATGATATGAAACACGTGTTACAAACATGTTTTTCCCTCTAATTAAGTAGATGTATGTCATTCTCCAAAACACATTGTATAGATCGTAGATTTTGGTTCTAAGTGATTGCAAGCACCTAGCATGATCAATCTTTCTCTTTTGTCGTTCTCAAAGTCAGTCTCTAACTCGAGAAAACTCACATATGGTTGCACGACAAGTTTTAAATAGATAACAAGATATCCATTATGATCACAAGTAACCCACTAATAATCTCATCTTCGTATTAATCTGACTAAGACGATGTATATATATATATATATATATATATATAATGAAAAGGAATCCTTGACATCATAGACTAAATATAATACGCAAAAACTCATGTGAGACGGTCTCACGGATAGTTTCCGTGAGACGATCCTTATTAACCATGAATTGAATTAATCAATATCCACAAACTTTCATATGAATTGCTAAGTGTGGGTTATGGGTTGATCCGTCTCACGAAAAAAGATCCGTGAGACGGTCTCACACAAGACTTACTAAATATAATATTGATGTTAAATGAAAAAAATAAAAATATGAAGAAATCAAAAGATTTAGGCGAAAACTTATATGCCTCTGGGGCACATAGGGGCACGGATTTAGGTGTTATATACATGTTCTTCAGGTGTTATATATATATACTCTATATGTGTTATGTTTCTTGGTGTTATAAATATACCCTACATGTATCATATGTATATAATAGTACTCATATGATACCTGAATAATATATACATAATACATGTAGGGTATATATTTACGTTATATGATGATTAATTTTAGGACACCATATCCCTGGCACACAAGTGTCACTCAAAGATTTATTGCTCAAATTGATGGAGAGAAACCCGTTATTTCCTTCTAGCTAAGATATTTTCTAATTGCAAAAAAATGTGCACCCACCTGACCAAACTCTTTTATTTTTATTATTATTCTATTTTTTTCCTAAAACGCACTATTGTGTTCTTCTCTCTCTCTCTCTCTTTTTTTTTTTTTGGCATAAAACATGCTTTTGTGTTCTTCTCTATTTATTTTACCAGCAATTTCTACTCCTCGATCTGCTATTCTTCACAACAGTTCTTTACATTTTTCTTAATTTCTTTTTCTTCTTCTCAATCTTATTGTTCTTATTCTTTTTCAAATCTCCATGAAATCATTTATGGGTTTTTCTTTTTTTACCTTTCTCTTTTACTCATTTTCATAAATTTAGATAATTGATTTCATAAATTTATTATACTAATTAACTTTGAAGCATTGGAAATCAACTATTTGAAACAATATAAAATCATGATTTGCAGAAATTTTATAAGAAGTATGATGAAATTGCAATTTACAGAAATTTTGAGGAAGAAAATTAATGATGAAACATTTGTAATTTTAAGATTTTCAGAGAATGTATTAGTTATATATATTCTTAAGGTATAGTTTTATAGTCTTAAGGTATCGGTTGCTCATTTGGTGAAGGTATTAGTTGTATGTTTTTAAGGTATTATTTGTATATTTTTAAGGTATTACATTTACACCTTTAAGCTATGTATCATATATTTACATATATGTTTATAGTATAAGTTATTATATATTACGTACCTTTAAGGTATTATACATATAGTACAATGATATACATATATACCTATAATGTATTACATATTTATCTTTAAGCTATTACATATGTTGGTACTATGAGGTATTACACTTCTACCTTTAAGATATTAATGCTTATAATATAGAATATTATAGATTTACCTTTAAAATATTAATAATTATAGTATAAGGTATCACATATATGCAATTTTAAGGTATTTCATATTTACATTTAAGGTATCAATATTTATAGTATAAGGTACTAGTTCTATATTCTTAGACTCTTAATATATTAGTTAATCATTCAATGAAGGGTATTAGTTGCAATACTCTTAAGGTATATCAGTTGAAAGTTCTTAAGGTATGTGTTGTATACTCTCTTAAGGTATTAGTTTTCTAATGTACTGTAAAAAAGTGAGTTTAAAATCTTTTAATTTCAAATACAAGATTTTTATCATCTTCTTCCCCAAAATTTTTGCAAATTCATACTACTCAATCACAACTGACTGTGGTGTTTATTGAATTAATTTGACGTGTACTTCCATGAATTGGAACAAGAAAAAGAATTTCAAGTTAATACACATTAAAAGAACTTGTTGGAGGGTTAGAAATAAAAACCTCAAATTTGTAGCAATCATTTGAAGAAATTAAGAAGAGTCAAAGAAAAGAAGAAGAAGGAGCAAACATAAAAAGAAGACTTGGTCGTTTTTACCTCGAATCCAAGGGAAGGAATAATAGCCTTATTTGAGGAAACTAAAACCAAGCAAATCAAAGATCGAAATCGAATCTATTCAGGATAGCATAATATTTATTCTTTGTTAGTTTATCCCACGGAATCAAGTGATTCAATCCTTGGTTTATATCTCACGTTTAGCTATAAATAGAACCTAATTACAAGGAAAAAGATCCAAATTTTTAGGATTGGGATCTTCTATTACATTTGGTGTTACATCTTTTATTCCAAATTAATCACCACACGCCACGTGTATTCAATGACATCATTAAGTAATATTTGACGTGTATTAAATGTTATGTAACACGGAGTAACACTTGTGTGCCCGGGGGTACGGTGCCCCCAAATTAATCATCATATGGTGTTAAATATATACTTTACAGGTATCATGTATATGCTCTTCAGGTATCACATGTATACTCTTATATGCATATGATACCTGTAGAGTATATTTATAACAGCAAGAAACATAACACCTATAGAATATATTTATAACACCTGAAAAACATATATATAACACCTAGATCCGTGCCCCTATGTGCTCCAGGGGTATATAAATTTTTGCCTATAACACTAGATGTTACACCAAATGTAATAGAAGATCCAGACTCAAATTTTTATCGCTCTACATGTTAATGTCAACACTGAAGGCGGATAAACTTAAATTAGTGTGCATACATACATTTTATTTGATCACCAAGAAGTTGAACGGAGTTGAGTTTCAAGTTGATTGAAATTCAAATTTGACTGAAAAAAGGATTTAATTATACCTCAAAACTTGAACTATTCACCAAATATTTCGGAAGAATGAAGTGGTTAGTACTAATTACAATACTCATTTATTGTAGGGTTAAATATGTAAATTGTACTTTTCAAATTTTATACTTTGCAACCTAAATTTTATTATTTTATAGACTGCGATCTGAAGTCCACGAATTTTACAAATTGCAACCTCCAACAATTTTTCTGGTAAAATTGAGGTGTTTTTTTGATATTTTCATAATTGTTGAGTCATCTTAGAAAAACCAAAATTGAATTATTAGAACTCATATGTAATAAAATTAATTTTTTACCCTTAAATAAATTTATTTAATTAACGTAAAAAAATCTTTTTATTACATGATATAGATTATAATAATTCAATTTTGATTTTAAACATTTAACCCTTTATTGTATCAGGAAAACAGGACGAATGAGCTAAATTGGTATTGAACACCCAATTTCAAAAAGTAGTACATGATCGGAGTTCGAAACGTAACTCCGAACTCAGCCTTTTCTTTTTTAAAATCAAAATCCAAGATTTTAATTAATTTGCAACTAAATTTTCTAAAACAGAGGTTGGGATTAATTTAGGCTTATGAAATCAAACGTTGCTCATAGTGATTAAACAAACACCAAATTCTCTGGGGTCAATACTTGTCAGCCTAAATTTATAAAGAGACTCAATTTTTTTTTTATCAACAAATTCATAACTCCATTGATAATTCAAGAAGCACATGATTACAAGATATTACAAAAATTCCAGCATTTGATATTACAAAAAGTCCACATGAAACTGGGGAACAAAGAAAGAAATTAGGTTAAAAATTCTCATCTAAAGTAATGACTGCTTACAATACACTATTTATAAAGATTCAGAAAAAGGCATTTGATACTTCAAAGACTAATTTTGAAGAAAGTTAGATATTTTTCAGACCCATTTTAAAAGATTAAATGAGATGAAAAAACATGTTCCGTACAAAATCAACAATATTATTGATTAATTAAGATTAGTATTTTCAAGAGACCCAAATATATATATATAAATTTCCAAGGTAGAGCCAAAAGAGACCCAAATTGTGTTTCATATCCATGCTATATATACATATATAACATGCAGGAACAAACCAAAGTTATTGGAAGCATAAACATAGAAATAAAAGCTACCATATATGAATAAAAAGCTTAAGTAATTAGTAATAAAAGTGGAAACCCATTTTAGTTTCAGCAAAGTCCAAGAGAGAATCAATCTCATGCTCATCAATGAAGCCACTCCCATTGGCATCTGCTTCGCTCATGCCACGGCTGCTCTTCAAGGTGCTGAACCACCCCCCGCAGCTCCGCACCGCCTGCCGGAGCTCCTTCTGGCTGATCCGCCCGTCCTTGTCCACGTCGAACTTCATCAGCCAATTCTTGAACTCATCCACCGTCATCTGGTACTTGCCGCCGCTCGGCACCACCGACCGTGCTGTGTCGCCGCCTCTTATCGCCATTAATACCAATATATGTTACTTGATGATCAGCTAAGTGTTTGGATCAACTTGTGATTGATAATGGATGGGAGAAGGGATCTTAATATATGTGAAAAGAAAGCGTCATGGAATTTTCTTTAATGGGTTCTTTTTTCTAAAAAAAATTGAGAGTAGGGTCGTGGGAATATATACTTTGAAATGGCAATCAATGGTGTTTTGAATGAATATGTAGCTAGGGTTTTATTCTATAATTGTATTTCATTTTAGTGGGGAATTTTTGCAAAGATTGGTATTCCTAATCCACAATATCTTTTCTATTTTGCTGTCGTTTGAACAATGGAAAAGTAGCTAATTAATTTGTCCCCTTTTTTTTTAATGAAATGAAGAAGTATTAGAAAAATGTGTGAGAATCATTTGGTATAAATGTAACAGGCCATCCACGTGTTCAAATTACTAGATTAAATGTGATTTTGAAGACTATATATGATATTATATCTGAACGATAATATTAAAATATTCATGATGTACAACTCTTAATATGTACACTGCTAATATGATGTATAATGATCTCATAACCCTGTAATATGAAAAATGAAATTAATTGATATGCTGGATATTGACACGGCAGCAGTATGTGCCCACGATGGATTGGGTAGTAGGGTTGTACGTATATCTGGATATTAAAGGATTTTAAACTAAAATAAGAGCGATTGATCTCAAATATGTCAAAATATAGATCTAATTAAAACATCTGCT
The DNA here is from genome assembly GCA_005771605.1 of Scutellaria baicalensis. NCBI lineage: Eukaryota > Viridiplantae > Streptophyta > Magnoliopsida > Lamiales > Lamiaceae > Scutellaria > Scutellaria baicalensis. The sequence goes on along the minus strand of CM016722.1, from coordinate 34,675,345 downwards.
AACGAATTTGATCTTATGTATATTTCAGAGTTATACATTTGGTGTGTAAATTGTTATGGACCAAAAATATGCAATAAAATTAAAAGTAATAATAGACCACTATTTTTTGTATCTAAATATAATATACTCCCTGGCCTTTTGATTTACTTTTTCAGTGGAGCTTTCAATATTTGAATTTTAAAGATTCTGAAGCAGTTAAAATAAATAAAAATTGAAAAGCAAGTATTAAATATTTAGAAGATTATAATGGGCATCGCGATGTGTGGAAGTGAGTAAAGAAGAACAAAAATGCAGCTAAATGTGAGTGATGAGTGTTGTGATAAAGTTTTGGGCAAATCTAGACTATATCGGAGCTTAAATGATAGAATCTAATTCCCTCTCCATTTCTCATTTTAAATTCGACCAACTACCACACTTGACCAATGTGTTTTTAATTTTAATTTAGTAAGTTATTTTCCCTTCGAATTTCTATAGAGCTTAATTGTTCGTGTGTGTACCTTCTGTACTTTGATCGAACACCTTGTCTGCAACTATGCATGAACAAAACTTTGCAGCAGATTGATCGATCAAGAATTATACTAAAACGCAATGAATCAACACCATATATTCACATGCAAAAAGTGTGCGAAATTTATTGATCGAAGATGAAAAAATCAGTGTTAGAAGGGCTTGGGCTAGTTTGGGTTTGGCAGCCTGGCCAAACGGGTGTTGGGTCCAGGTTTATTCTTGGCCCGGTTTTGCTCTTGCGGTTTTACGGTGTATAATGGGCCTTGGTGAGTTTAGGTCCAGCCCAATAGTGTAATATTGTCAAATGATGATCATGCCCTTAGTATTCATGACAAATTTACACTTTTATCTTTTAATTTTCAATAATCTACAAATATGGAAACCCTAGATAGAAATCGACCTATATCGATCGTGGTCATCTCTTCTCCTTCGACCAGCGGCCACCTGTGAGAGACGATGAGGTGACCACAATCGAAGCTCGACACCGTTGTAACTTGATATACTACCAAACATCTCTACTTAGTCCAAATGATTCTCACTGCACCCCATTGTTAAAATCCTGTTCGCCCCAAAATCGATCTTCTACAACGACCCACTAATCAAAAAGGAATTTGAATTTATTAATTTTGGAGTTTGAATGTTGTAAATAGGTGGAGAAAGAGTTGATTTCCAATGTCAAACCAAAAAGTAAAAACTATAATCTAATCCCGTTGTTGGGTTGAGATACCGTGACAGTAGCCTCGGATTGCCCTCGGAGTGGACATATGCCTTCAGGGATTGATGTTAACCCATTAATCGACAACCTATCCTATCGGAATCAGACATGGATGCTTCTGATTCCGAGGGTGACCATTAGGGCATCCACATCAATAAAATATAAAAATATAATAAAATAATATCAATGCTTTATAGATATAATTTTTTTTTAATCTAAAATGTCCCACCTAACATCCACCCTAGTACTCTCTTTCTCTTTCCATTTTACATTTTTGCAGGGCAATTCTAACATCATACAAGAATGCCTCTTCCATACTGTTATAAATATATATTTATGTGGACATTATTGTGGACATTACTATATGTATTTATGTTGATATTACTATAAACTCTTCATATTTCATGACCTTTGGAATTCATACTATTACATATATATTATACCCAAAGGATTGAATATGAATGAATAAAATTTCTCCATTCTCAATATTTATCTTCTTTCTATTTTGTTACTTTTAATATTGTTGATCATGTATTATTTCATACGAAAAGATGCATTGGATAACATATTTTACAACACGTTATCAGCACGAGTCTCTATCGATCGAATCTGAGTTGAGTAGTGCCCTAGGAAAATAATCGTGTTTTTCCTGCAAGGTATTTTTCTTTGATTCAATCCAAATATCTAATCTATTGATATGATTGCAATTTGATTCAATAGTATTCGAATTCTGATATTTCCTTGTAAATTAGTAACCTTATATATTAGACTTATAAATTAGTAGGCTATTCTTTCATTAAACTTGAATCTGTAAATATGGAGTTGATATTGAGTTTAGTATCTCCATAATTTTATGAACCAACTTTATTTGTGGACTTAAGTTTTGTGATCAAGTATCTAGTCTATGTAATCATACGTATATGTGAATTTTTCATGGGTCTGTTACTATCTAAAACTTGAAACATGACATTTAATTTTTTTTCTTTTTCCTAAGATGGTTGATAAGTGTCAATTTTGCTATAGCTTTGCGTACAATGTTATGATCGATTGAGTGCGTTTGTGTACGTTTTTATAGCAATTTTGTTACTTTTCATATATTAGTTGCATTTGACGTTTTGGTTGCTAAGTTTCATGATTTTAGTGGAAAAGGTATGAATTTCAAATGTGATTAAGGATTGAGGAAGAAATGAGGAGGACACGAGGTCGAAAACAAGGAAAAACGAGGCTGTGCATTGGGGCACGGACAGATGCAGCCACGCACGGTCAGGGCTGCACTGGCGCACGACCGTGCGCGAATGTCCAGAGAACATGGAAGCCGCACACGGGCGGCCGTGTCTGGGGGCACGGTCGTGCGCGGCTGGCAAGCGATAGCGCAGCGGGGCACGGTCTGGCCGTGCCGTGGGGCACGACCGTGCCCGGGTGTCCTAATTCATCTAAAACTCGACTTTTGGATGATTTTTATCCGATTTCTTGACCTCCAAGACTCCCAAGAAGATAGATATACCCCAATAATTCCAGAAATCAAGACACAAGCATTCATAGAGAGAAAACACAAATTTTGAGAGCATCCAGGAGAAAATACGAAGGAGAATTCGAAGATCGAGAATCACGAGATCGTCGTCTTAGAGTTTTTCTCTATACTTTTCTACTTTTTGTTGAATTTTGGTTTTGACATGATGTTATCAATTTTTTCTATGGATTTGATTAATATTATGTCTGGCTAGATTTTCATAGGTTTCTAGGATATGTAAGTAGTTCGATTCAAACCTTGATGGATCTTTGATTTTAATTCAATTTCTTGATTTTTCGATCCTATTCATGTGTTTATGATTTGATTGCTTGTTTGATTAGAGGGCCCCTAATTGAACATGTTTAAGTAGTTAAGTCAAAATTCAAGAGATGAGATTTAATTACGGAAGAGTAAACACATGACATATATGCAGCATGAGATTGAGAGATAAATGACATATGTGATGAGATTTTCAATCCTAGGTGCTTTTGGGAGTTGTTGTGTTATATCAGATCGAGTAGAGATACCTCTGATAGCATAATAATCAACCAGTTAAATTGACTCGAGAGAGCTTTTAATTTGATATTCGTGATTGCTCATATAGGATTATTAATCAATGAAATTGTATTGATCAAGGTGACATTGAGGGGAGAATCGGATGAAAGCATGTTCTAGAACCTGTCTTAGAATAATTGTTTAACTTCGTGATTTTTAATTGCATTTTTAGTTAGTATAATTAATTCAACATCTTTTGAATTCGATTCTTAGATAAAATTAGGAATAAAATTTAGGTAATTAATCAATTCTAACAATAGTCTCTGTGGGATCGACCTTGCTTACCGTGTTCTGCAATCTACACCGTACACTTACGGTAGTAGCCTAAAGAAAAAGGTGAACAATGGTATGAATGTGTATATCTAGTTTGTGTTGATTTTGGGATAATTTCTTGTCTCAATTTCAAGTTGAATTAAATGAAATTGCGGACTTTGGTTTCACCATCTTGTTCAACAATTAAATTCAAATGAGTGTCAAAACAAACTGTTTATGCCAATTTTCACTTCATAAATGTTTCTTGCCCAATTATCAGTTGCTCGACTCACTTACTCAGGTTTCGTTCAAGTTAGTTGGTAACATTTTATTACTGATTATAATTATGTGAATACCTAAAATCAAGTCAATAATGAGCTGGATATCGTGTTCTATGAGATATACTTTTTCTAATGTTTGGTGTATTGATGCTTATAGTGTGTTTCAAGTGATTTGCTATACTTGGAGTCAATATGCATGAAGGAAATATAAGTATAGAATTTCACTGATTAGAATTATTGGAATTAATTTATGTTAAACATGCATATTTTAACGAGTTGTGAGTAAATTGTTATAGTTTTTCTTAATGACGCTTGATTAAAAATAGATTGAATTGCATTGAAGCAAGATCACTATAATATGCTCATTTATATAAATTTAATAGTGATACATTGTTTGATGTCTTACAGACTTCACTTAGTGTGTGTTGATATGTTGAAAGAAAATTATCTATCAATTTGGGAGAATAATTGCATCAAAGTTATGCTTTAGCTAGCTATCTGCATGTGTAGTTCCTAAAATCTTATAAGTGATTTATGTAGATGTGAATTTGATCACTTGATGTTTTGAAACTACATCACATAAGCTTTTGAGGTTGAAATGTTCTAAATTAAGTGAAATAATTATACATGGTTCTCATTTCAATTCCGACATGAAGGCAAAAGCCTATATTTTCTCCAAATTTCATATGCTAATTTGCCTTAAGCAAACATGGTCTTGGAGAACAATAATATTTAATGCTTGATAGATAATGAGACCAATCACACTATTTTTACAGATAGAAAATCCTTTCAAATTTTGATCGGAAAGAAAATGATTGTTACTACAATTGCAGATGATGATCTCTCAGTCGTAGGCTCCGGTAGAGCTTTATTAATTCTCCCTATGGGTACTAAATTAAAGATATGTTGTTTATTTACAATCTAAGCGTACCCTTCTTGATTTTATGAACATTATTGGAACAATTAATTTCACATTGAACAAATAATGAGAATAATGTAGAAATATCTTAATGAATCCGTCCACAACATGGTGGAAAGAAGTTCAAGAACTTCATTCTTCCTCCTGATCTGGATTGTATTATACATACTTCGCACCTCCTTATCTCCTATTTTTCTTGAATGAATTCATGGAAATATATGTGGACCAATTCATCCAATATTAGAACAATTTCAATATTTCATGATCTTGATTGATGCTCTACTAGATGAACTAATGTGTATTTATTATCCACCCTAAATTATGTTTTCGTAAACTTCATTGCCAAGGTAAACTTTAGGATCAATTTCTCAATTATCCGATTAAATTCATTAGAATCGATAATATTGGTGGATTCATAACGAAAACTTTTGATGACTATTTTATGTTATTATGAATTAAAGTGGAGCATTCGATTCCTTACGTCCACACTCAAAATGGTCTAGAGGTGAATCATTCAAATATATCAAATTAATCGCTAGACATTTACTGCAAAATTCCGACTTATCAATTTCATGTTGGACTCATGCATTTTTGCATGTTGTTTCTCTAATTCAAGTTCGCCCAACAGCATATCTTGAATATTTCACTTTACAATTAGTATGTGTCCATGATATAGTATAAATTTATAAAATATTCATCGGCATTACGGGGAGACAGATAATAGTTAATAATTAAAAGAATGCCGATAAATTTTATTACATCTATATTATTTAGATTCACACACTAGTCAAACTGAACTGGAAGTTCAGAAAATAATTAACTTACAGTATTGTGCAAGTAATCTGCCAGATGTGTTTATTGATTATAAAGGAGTGACAAAATCACATATATCTGCTATGAATGCACCATCAAAAGTGGAAATTCTTAGAAATTCAATATATTTGATGTAACTCTGCGCCTGAAGCGTAAAAGGTCTATGAATACAAAAGATAAAAATCCGCAGAAATAAAAACTAACAAAAATATTCAGTCACTCAAAATATCTCCTAAAGAGATTCATCCCGAAGATAAAAAATCCTAATAATAATGTACGTGCACAAAATAATGTAAACACTAGGATTGTGGAACGACTAGATCAAAATATTTTGGAAAATAATGAGGATTTGGTTGATATAAATATCAAAGTTGCAACTAATATTATAGATATGTGATAAACTCAATATATAAATATTATTGTTGTCGACAACATACTGACCTCCAAAATTGCTCTTATCATCTATAAAGATAATCTGGATCTAGAACCCAAGTCAATGGTTGAGTGCCAGAAGCGCTCAAATTGGATAAGATGGAAAGATGCAATAGAGGCTGAACTAGACTCGCTTAATGAAAGAAATGTTTTTGGTGCTATCGTATGTACCCCTGATGATGTTATCCCTGTAGGATATAAATGAGTATTTGTGCGAAAAAGAAATGAGAATAATGAGGTAATATAAAGCGTGGTTAGTAGCTCAATGGTTCTTGCAGAGACCCGATATTATTTTCTATCAACATATTCTCCTATTATAAATGATTAGTTTCACTACTTGATACCAGCAAATATGAATTGAAGAATGCATTTGATGAACATTGTTACTACATATCTACACAAATCTTTAATTGCAAATATTTATTCAAATAAATGAATTCTTCCTGAAGAAGAATTATATTCAAATAATTATGCATTTTCTTGAGTGATTATAATGATGCAAATATTAGATGAATATTGTATCATTTTTATATGTTAATTATATGCATTTTTATATGTTAATTGAAGAAGCAAGTTCGACTTTAAAAGTCGACTTTGAAATAAAAACTTTAGGTAAGATCAATTATTATCTCAACCTGCAGATCGAGTATTTTCTTAATTGAATTTTCATACACTAATCAACTTTCTCGAAGAAGGTTTTGGAAAGATTTTACATGGATATGTCTCATAGACTAAGTAAAACAAACGATATCTCTTGAAGTGGGCAAGAACCCATTTAAATATGAAGAAAATTTTGAGTATATATAAGACCTGAAGTTCCTCACTTCTAATTCATCCTTCAAAATGGATCAGATTTGATATTATGGTAAATCTACTAGTAAAGGCTTAGTGTTCCTCCAATATATTGAATTATCATTAAATATATTTCGGTATTTTTAAAATTCATTTTATCTTGTTACTTTACAATAAGTTTTTGGTAGATTATTCACATGCTGGTATATATATCTGATCTTTGTAATGTCAAAACACAAACTAGTTATGTTTTCAATATGAAGGTAGGTTAAACAAATTTTGATTAACACTTCTTCAAACCACTTATTATTATATGATGTCTCATGAAAACGTGTATGATTAAAAAAAATTTGATAAAATACATTTGTGAGTCAAGTGGTATTAGTAAATATTTTATATTTCTCAGTCATTTATGAGGATAATGCAACTAGTGTTGCATAAATGTGTAGCGGGAATGTGAAATGAAAATTTAATAAAACTCATGAACTCCAAAAGAGTTGTGAAATTATACAAAAAGTACGCTCTAGTGACAATCTTGCAGATTTGTTTACTAAATCCTTACCTACATCTACTTTTGAAAAATATGTTCATGGTATTGGATTAATGTGTAGGCATGGAAGATTGTTGTCTTAAAGAGGAGCGTTAAACAATGCTAAATGTTGGGTCTTGAAGACCATTAGTTTTACTTATTTAACCCTGAAGGTTAGGTCCTGAAGACCAGCGTTGTACTCCTTTTCATTGACTAAATTTTCCCACAGAGTTTTCTTAGTTAAAGGTTTTTAACGAGGCAGTTAGTGTAACACATTAAGATCTTGTATGTCATTTACTCTTTTCTCGTCTAGTTTTTTCCCGCTGGATTTTTCTAGCGAGTTTTTAACGAGGCATGTACATAAAATCGTAATGTCCAAGGGGGAGTGTTATAAATATATATTTATGTGGACATTACTATAAACTCTTCATGTTCCATGACCTTTGGAAGTCATACTATTATATATATATATATATATATATATTACCCAAAGGATTAAATATGAATGAATAAAATTTCTCCATTCTCAATTTTTATCTTCTTTCTATTTTGCTACTTTTTATATTGTTGATCATCTATTGTTTCATAGGAAAAGATGCATTTGATAACATATTTTACAACACATACTTTATTATATAATATTGACTATAATATTTAAAATATGATGAAAAATAATTGATGTTGGTGCTCTTATGGTGATTGTTTCTCTCTATAAAGGAAGACATGAATCAGACAACCCATATAAATGAAGCCCTCAATCAATTAATAACTAACTCAAACACCACGAATACAAACTTCAATTCTGCACCAACGCCCTCAGAAAAACATAACTAATTAACTTGAGCTTCTTTAACAGCCGGTTTGGGTCTGCTTCTATTTGTCCGGTTCGGTTTGAGATTGTCAGGTTTTCATCGATGAATCCGGTTCTGCAACCACAGTTCGGAATTAAGAGAAATGGCCGGTTTGCGAGAGTCATAGTCGAACAGGTATGCTGACCTATCAATTAATATATATATATATATTATTGTGGACTGTGGTTAATAATTATATATAATAAAGTCAATATAGGCATTAATATTAAATTATAAAATCTAAAAAAATTAAAATCTATAAACAACTTTTACTATAAACATCAAACTATCTCCTAGAAAGCAGTGGTGATTGTAATGTTACATGTAACTGATGATAGGCGAGATCAGTCAAATGCTGTATTATTTGTTAACTGGTCGGATAATTGATAACTGCTATATTTATTATAAGTAGGTTTCACCAAAAGCTAATGAGGATAATTAAATCTTTGGTTTATTGCAACTAATTTAATGGTGGGCTGGTTTTTCAATTTACATCTCAATCTTTTTTATCTGATTGTAATTTATAACAAAAGTATTTTTCTCAATCATGTTTTATGTTGCTGAGTCAATCCCAACTCGAAGTTTCCTCTGACATCTGCCATTGTGGATATTATGTTTAATCACAAGTCGAGAAATGAAAGAGATTCATCAGAATACCTTAGTGAGTATTAGCAACATTAATTAGTTCCTTATTATTGTAATTAAATATTTTTGGCTAGACATATAAATGTAAAGGGGATTCGTTTAACAAAAAAATAAATTAAAGGGTAATGTTGACATAGCCCTAACATAGCGATTTTCATCAATTTTTCTGAGTTTTAATTCCTTATAGAATTTAACATGACTTAACTTTAAAGGTGAAATTATCAAAATATAAAATAAACAATCATGATTTATTCAAAGTTTAGGGAAAAAAAAAAAGGTCATAGCCTTATGTATAGGGAATACATAATATCATGGAAAATAATTGAACAGAAATGAATTGCTAATCTCATAACCATCGTCCCATATATTTTCAAGGGAATGATGATTCCTAATCACAAGAATGAGTAGGAAAGATGATTAGATTTCCATTACATTTCATCGTATTAATCACATGAATCCTTAACAGCTAAACATAATTAAGGATGAATCAGCCATTTCATTAACTTTTGTTTGATTAATTAATTAAAATTCTTTATAGAACAACATTTAATTAATTTTGGGATGCAGATTTTTGCACCATAGATAGCAATTGAAGTCTTTGATTACTTAACCACGTTCTTGTGTGTAAAAACAAATACATATATAAATAAGTGAATATATACTTAAACAAAACAAAAAAAGATTTGATACAAAATTATCTCTTACAAATGAACAAGAGAAATTACTGGAACTCAAAAGGCTTGTTATTTGTCTTCTTCTCATAGCACACCACAAAAAAAACAGTGCTCCCACCCCAGAAAAACACACACAAAAAATCATATAATATATATCAAAGCGTATAAAAATACGTATCTGATCAAAGCTGTATATACATAGAGGAGCATTAATAGTCAGAGTCATTATCATAAATCTTCATATGCAACTGCTGCTGTGCAAAAAGCACGAGCCTGTCCATCTCTCCGGCGGTGTCGATAAGGCCAGTGTGATCGGAGTCGGCGGCCTTCATGGCCTGAACGGACTTCCACCACCCCCACCACGACCTCAGGCTGTGAAGAGCTTCTTTCAGCTCTTTACGGCTAATCCGACCATCTTTGTCTTCATCGAAATTACTCACCCATGCCTTGAATTCCTCCACACTCATCTCCTTGTTTGAACTCAACACCTCTATACAGCACATTATAGCCATTAATTTCTTGAATATTATGTAGAGATATCTCTATGGATATTTTGGTTAAGGAAATTAGAAAGTTTTATTAATGGTTTTTATTGTGAAAAGTGTGTTTTTGGAGTGGTGGAAGAATCTGGTTGCAACTGGCAAATTATGAAAGACATGTAGCAGCTTCACCTCTACTTTATTTTGGCATCTTTTAATTTGCTTTTTTTGAATTAAATGATGGATGCTTCATCTATAAGCTATATATGATTAGGTTTTACTAAGTAGTGATGCATTGATTGTGGTTTGATTCATGTATGTATGTATCACTGTTGTGGAATCTGAATTGGAGATATATATTAGGGCAGCCGTAATACTACCCTGTTCCAAAATAAATGTTGTTTTAAACTTTTGCATTTATAAATTAAGGAATGTGATAAAAAGTTCAATCTACCCATATTTAAGTTTAATTAATTAGGGGTTTTTTTATCTCTTTAATTAACACATTTAATTTGAGATTAGTAAATATGTTTTGGAATACAAAGATGACACTTATTTTAGGACAAATTTTACTTGTTAAAACTACATTTACTTTGGAACAGAGTTAGTATATAATATAACAGGCCGGCTGTTGCATTGTATTGTACCAATCACCTTTAGAGTTGTAAAGAATATATTAAAATGACACAAAAAAGTTAAAGAAAAGAAAAGGAAGATAAAAAATTATATTCTATATAATACATGTTTTATTATTAAAATATTGGTTCCTCATGTAATTAAAAACACGTTCAAAATGAACCAGCAGATGCTCATATAAGTATTTAGAAATAGTAATTTTGGATCATAATTTTTTCCAAATAGATCTCAATATATTTTAAATTGGCTTGACATGTCAAGCTTGTGTTAATACTTAGAGTTAATTTTTATCGGAAAAATCACAATTAAAGATCGTCATTTTAATCATGATTTTATTATTAGTAAAAAATAACATAACCTTATATATAACCTTGTAGGGATAAATATATATCTGCATGCATATTGGAGGAATTCAGAACCGGGTTTATATCGAGCAAAACCGGAGTGATGAAGCGTGAACCGGATGATTCCAGCTGCAGCCGGTTCAAGGTGGTTAAATGGCAGTTAGGGTTCTGGGCGCAACTTCCGGGAGTAAAACAGAAATTCGGCGAGATTCGTTGCTGATTTTTTTCAATTAGTTTAGGGCTTTTATTCAGTATATATTCATGCATCTTCAGTTGTAGTTTCATAAGTTTTGAACGTAAGATTTGAGAGCTAGAGAATTAGGGTTCATCTTGAGTGTTGCATAAACCCTAATTTGGGAATCTGCTTGTAATCAGGAATTCGTTCGGAGTGTTATTAAAATCGCCAGGTTTTGGTCGTGGATGTAGGCTTGTGGAAACAGCCAAACCACGTAAACATCGTGTGTTGATTTCTTTTCGCATTTTCTTTTCATTCGCCATTGTTGAGGGTTTGCAAAGCTTCGAAGTTTGGTTGATTCAACTGGTTCAGACTCGTGGATAATGTTAACAGTTTTGGCGCCATTTGTGGGAATCAACCTCGGCAGCAATGACTTCGATGTGTCTAGACGTGGTGAAATTCACCGGAAAAGGCGACTACAACCTGTGGAAGGTGCAGATGGAGGCTCTCCTCATTCAGCACAACCTGGAAGAAGCCTTGGTAGAAGAAAACCCTGAATCCTCTTCAATCACTACGGAAAAGAGAGCTGAAATATGCAAGAAGGCAAAGAGTGTTATAATACTATGTTTGGGAGATAAAGCTCTGAGAGAAGTGTGTAAAGAACCAACAGCCGCTACAATTTGGAGGAAGTTAGACTCACTATATTTCACAAAGTCGTTGGCTAATCGTTTGTATCTGAAACAGAAGCTTCTCAACTTCAAGATTTCAGATGAAAAATGTATTGTGGAGAAGCTAGATGAATTCATCAAGATTGTTGATGACTTGGAGAATATTGAGGAGCAGGTCAAAGATGAAGACAAGGCTCTCATGTTATTAAACTCCCTGCCCAAGTCATTGGATGGATTCAAGGATGCTTTAATCTATGGAAGATTGATTGCTCTAACACTGGATGAAGTTTTAATGGCGATCAAAACAAAAGTACTCCAAAGTCATGCCGAAGTCAAGCCACAAAATCTTGGGGAAGGTCTCAGTATAAGGAACAAGGGTTTCAAGAAAGGGCAAGGCAAGAAGAAGGATTCAAAGGCTGCTAACACTAGAGGAAAATCTGGAGATGGTAATCAAGAAACTAGAAAGTGTTTTTCATGCCATAAAATTGGACATCTGAAGAAAAATTACCCCGAACGATCAAAGGCTAAGCAACAACAACAAGGAAAGGGACCTGAAGCTGCAGTGGCTGAAAATAACTATGAGAGAGCAGATATGTTATGCATTTCTACAGCAGCTATCTCTGATGAATGGGTGTTGGATTCAGGATGCAGCTTTCATATGTCTCCAAGAAAAGAGTGGTTTTCAGAGTTAAAGATGGAAAGAAGCGGCTTAGTTCTTTTGGGAAATGATCAATCTTGCAAGGTGGAAGGAGTGGGAATCATCACTCTCAAGCTGCACGATGGAAGCATCAAGAGATTGAGCAATGTCAGATATATCCCAGATTTAAAAAGGAACCTAATCTCACTTGGCTTACTTAATTCTGCAGGATATGAATTCAATACCAACAGTGGACATATCCAAGTCACAAAGCAAGGCAAGCTCATTCTAAAGGGAAGGAAGAATAATGGCCTTTATATCCTAATTGGATCCACAGTTCAAGGTGAGGTGGAGGCAACCATGAGTGAGGCAAATACTAATCTATGGCATAAAAGATTGGCTCACATTAGTGAAAAGAGACTCCTACTATTGTCAAAAAGAGGAGTTCTTGGTGCAGAGATAGCAAACAAACTGGAGTTTTGTGACCAATGCACATTAGGCAAAGCCAAGAAACTACCATATCCCACAGGAAACCATTACTCATCTCAGAAAATGGAGTATGTACATTCGGATATCTGGGGTCCATCCAGAGCCACAACTCATGGTGGAGCAAGATGCTTCATGTCAATCATAGATGATTACTCTAGAAAGCTGTGGGTATTCACTCTAAAACACAAGAGTGATGCATTCAAAACCTTCAGAGATTGGCTGCAGAATCAGGAAACATTGACAGGTAAGAAGCTTAAATTCTTAAGAACTGACAATGGTTTGGAATATATGTCTGAAGAATTCCAGGAATATTGCAAAGAGAAATGGATAACTAGACACAAAACCGTACCTGCAAATCCCCAACAAAATGGCACTGCAGAAAGGATGAATAGAACACTATTGGAGAGGGTGAGATGCATGCTTCTAGATGCCAAACTTCCAAGGAGTTTCTGGGGAGAGGCTGTTACAACAGCAGCCTATTTGGTAAACAAATCCCCTTCCTCAGCTATTAATTTTAAATGCCCCGATGAGTTGTGGTATGGATCTTCTATAGATTACTCTCATCTTAAAGTTTTTGGATGTCTTGCTTATGCTCACATTAGGTAGGATAAGTTAGAACCTAGAGCTTTAAGGTGTATTTTTATAGGGTATCCCACAGGTGTAAAAGGGTATAAGCTATGGTGCTTAGAGAATGGTCATCAAAAGTGCTTCACTAGTAGGGATGTTGTGTTCAGGGAAAGTGTAATGGGATATCCTAACACTGGGAATACTCAGATTCAAACCGATATTTCAGTGGAGGTGGAGCATCAGGATCAGATTTTGGAACCTGAAAACACCTCAGAAATTACTCTTGATCAAAATGTTGATATAGAAGAAAATTCAGAAGCTCAGGATGAAGATCAAGATGATTCAGATCCAAACTCTGCAGATTTGAGACATTATAGTCTTGCCAGAGATAGGGAGAGAAGGAGAATTCAACCTCCAAGTAGATTTGGCCAAGCTGATATAGTTTCATATGCACTTGTTGTGGCACAAGACTTGGAATATGATGAACCTCAGAACTACAAACAGGCCATGGCATCCAATGAGAGACATCAGTGGTTATTAGCTATGCAAGAGGAACTTCTATCTCTAGAGAAGAACCAAACCTGGATACTTGTGAACAAGCCAGATAAGAAGAAGATCATTGGCAGCAAGTGGATATTCAAGAAGAAGGTTGAGGTTATAGGGACATAAAGAATCAGATTTAAGGCTAGATTGGTGGCTCAAGGATTCAGTCAGAAGGAAGGTATAGACTTTAATGAGATTTTCTCTCCTGTGGTAAAACATTGCTTAATAAGATTACTTTTAGCTTTGGTAGCTCAATGGAACCTAGAGTTACAGCGGTTGGATATAAAAACAGTTTTTCTTCATGGTTTTTTGGAAGAAGTCATCTTCATGAAACAACCAGAGGGTTTTGTACTACCTGGAAACGAAGGGAAGGTCTGTAGGCTGCAAAGATCACTCTATGGATTGAAGCAAAGCCCAAGGCAGTGGTATAAAAGGTTCAATGAGTACATGCTGCAAATAGGACTTCATAGGTGTCCCTATGATAGCTGTGTTTATCTTGAAAAGGAAGATCAAAAGGTGGTCACTTACCTAATAATTTATGTGGATGACATGCTTATAGCAAGTCAAAGCATGAAAAGGATCAACAAATTAAAGGAGAAGCTGAGCTCTCAATTTGATATGAAGGACTTAGGTGATGCTAGAAGAATTCTAGGAATGGATATTCTCAGAGATAAAGAAGCTGGAAGATTGTTCTTATATCAAACTGATTATATGAGAAAGGTGCTGAAAAGACTAAACATGCACTTAGCTAAATCAGCTTTAACTCCTTTAGGACCACATACAAAACTATCCAAGCAGCAGGCCCCTATCACAGAGGAAGAGAAGAGATATATGGAAGGTGTTCCATATGCAAGTGGAGTAGGAAGTGTCATGTACTCAATGATCTGCAGCAGACCTGACTTGGCCTATGCAATGAGTTCAGTAAGCAGATTCATGTCAAATCCGGGAAGAGCACATTGGGAAGCCTTAAAGTGGATGCTGAGATATATAAGAGGAACTGCACACTTCGGGTTAATGTTTGAAAGAGATGAAAATAGTCAGTCTCAAGATTGCTTGATGGGATTTGTGGACTCAGATTTTGCTGGAACATAGACTCGAGAAAGTCATTAACTGGATATATTTTTACTCTTTTTGGAACAGCCATTAATTGGAGGAGTATTCAGCAATCCATGGTGGCCTTGTCCACCACAGAAGCTGAGTATATGGCCATGACAGAAGCCATCAAGGAGTTCATATGGTTGAGGGGTATGATCCAAGAGCTAGGCATTGTTCAGAAGAAAGTGTTGATCTACTGTGACAGCCAAAGTGCTTTACACTTATCAAAGCACCAAGTGTTCCATGATAGGTCAAAGCATATAGATGTTAAGTTTCATTTTGTAAGGGACATAATTGATGATGGTTTGGTGGAGGTCAAGAAGATTAGCACTGAAGAAAATCCTGCTGATATGCTGACTAAATCTTTGAATAGTATTAAGTTCAATCACTGTGTCAAATTGGTAAATGTTTTACCTTGGCCATCTAACACATATTGTTGTTTTTCAAAAGTGTTGTGTTTTGCAGGTGTTGCATTTCGATATAGGTGGAGAATTGTAGGGATACATATATATCTGCATGCATATTGGAGGAATTCAGAACCGGGTTTATATCGAGCAAAACCGGAGTGATGAAGCGTGAACCTGATGATTCCAGCTGCAGCTGGTTCAAGGTGGTTAAATGGCAGTTAGGGTTCTGGGCGTAACTTCCGGGAGTGAAACAGAAATTCGGCGAGATCCATTGCTGATTTTTTCCAATTAGTTTAGGGCTTTTGTTCAGTATATATTCATGCATCTTCAGTTGTGGTTTCATCAGTTTTGAACGTAAGATTTGAGAGCTAGAGAATTAGGGTTCATCTTGAGTGTTGCATAAACCCTAATTTGGGAATCTGCTTGTAATCGGGAATTCGTTCGGAGTGTTATTAAAATCGCCAGGTTTTGGCCGTGGATGTAGGCTTGTGGAAACAGCCAAACCACGTAAACATCGTGTGTTGATTTCTTTTCGCATTTTCTTTTCATTCACCATTGTTGAGGGTTTGCAAAGGTTCGAAGCTTGGTTGATTCAACTGGTTCAGACTCATGGATAATGTTAACAAACCTTATATGTGTATTATAATTTTTGACCTTGGTCAATTTTGGAAGAAAAAGAATTGTTGCATGTCCAATTGTTCTGACACGTCAACAGTCAAACACGATAGTTTCAAAGAGACTATCAACTTCATTAGTAACTTCAAGAATTTTTATATTTTTCTATGTTGGATGTGCAAGATATAATTTGTCAAAACTGAGCAATGTCAAGGTTATCTTATTTTAATTTATAGCGAAAATTTTGATTAAGGTGACAATTCTTGTAAAAATTATGATTATTAGTGTCCAACCTCAAGAAACTATAGGGTTTAAGGGGGATTTTCGGGAAAAAAAATCCTTAAACAAATTAAAGTAAGTTAATCTTTTCTAGCCTGATTAATCAAGCCAAGTAATATTGTTAGCTCTATAATCCTAATACCCTACCTACCGTGGCACACATTAATATATTCATCGCTGACGTGTCAAATATCTAATATATCACTTAATTTCACTTCCAAATAACAAGAGGTTGAGATGATTACACATCAACGATTGTCATATGAAGTGTTGTTCACCGTGGACATTATAACATTTTCTACTAGCTCTAATTCTAGTTTTCACGATTAGTTCCACCCTGATTCTGAATAACTATCTCAAAATGGTTAGCATTGAAATTTGAAAATATGCAGAAAAAGATATGGGTAAGCCCATAATTTTGTGCTTGTGCATGACTAGAGTATTTTCCCATTTAAAATGGGTCATCTAAGTGGCCCATAATTGTAATTACAAGAGCAACATTTAGGGAATCTTCTATTCGGCCTTTATATGTTGCTTAAAGAGCATACGTGAGGTGTATTAAGTGTGATGAAACACGAAATGGAAGAAAACAAAAAGGTGGGGAAGAGAAATGGTGTTGGAATTAGTCCCCAGTTATTTATTTACAAAGAAAAAGGAAGAATCAAGAGATGGTTTGAAGAGATGTTAAGACTTGATGATTTGGATCAATGAGGTCTCTAGCCCGGCCTGCTTCAACCACCCAATCTGTCCTGCTCAGCATCAAAACCATGAGCAGTGCACTGACAACCTGGGCCCCGAGCAGGCCCAGCCAGAGGCCCAATAGGCCCATCTTCATGACAAAGCCCATAAAGACAGCGAGTGGCAACCCCACCCCATAAAATGACCCCAAAGTAATATGCACACCAAGAGTCGGCCTAGCACTGCCCCTCAGCACCCCACACCCAGTGGTCTGTGGACAGTTCCCCAACTCACACAGCCCCACCACCGGCATCACCGCCGCCGTCAGGCCCACTATGGCAGCGTCCTCCGTGAAGGCCCGGCCCCACCTGTCCCCCAAGGTCACCATGAACGACATGGCTATGAGGCTTGTGAAGGTGGCGCAGAGCAGGGCTATGAGGGATGAGATTCTTGCTTTGTTGGGTTGGTTGGCGCCCAACTCGTTCCCCACCCGAGTCGACGCGGCTAGACTGAGTGAGGAAGGGAAGATGTAGATGAGTGAGGTGGCTTGCATGAGGATTCCCATGGTGGCCACCGCCTCCGCCGCGTTTGAGAGGACCCCTGATAGGAGTATCATCAGCTCGTACCACCACCACTCTAGGCACACAGAGAAGCAGCATGGCAGTGCTAGTCTGAGGATCGATCTCCATTCTTGGTCGAAGCATAACTTGGAGATGGTGAAGCCCATCCAAGATTTTCTGTGGATGAAGCCATGGAGGCATAGGTAGGTGAGAAGGGTGGAGAGGAGAGTGAAGTCTGTGATGGCTACGGATAAGGCAATGCCATGGATGCCAAGATTGGAGTAAACGATGAGGAAATAGTTGATGGGGGCATGCAGGAACAAAGCAAGAGCAGCACTGAAGATGAGAGGAAGAGTGATGTTCTGGGATCGGAGATAGATCTTGAGAGGGTTGATGAGGGATTGGAAGAGGAGAGAGGGGAGAGAGAAAGTGAGGTAGGTGGAGGCAATGGAAGAGATGGTGGGATGTTGGTTGCAGAAGAGGAGGATTGGTTGGATGTTTAGCCATAGGAGAGAGATGGGAATGCATGCGAAGAAGACGAGGATGAGAGTGCGTTGTAGGGTTGTGGACATGAGAGGCCATTGTTTGGCTCCAAAGGCCTGTGAAGAAATGGCCTCCATGCCCAATGAGAGGCCCGAGATGACCGAGTAGCCTGTGATGTTGGCTATGCCCATGGCTAAGGAGCCACCTGCTAAAGCTTCCTTGCCTAGCTTTCCCAAGAACAGCATTGATATCAAGGATTTGCCATAGATGAGTAGCCCTGTGATGATCATGGGGAAGGCTATTGTGTAAAGCATTTTGATCTCTAGAATCACCTGAGAGAGAGAGAGAGAGAGAGAGAGATTGTTAATTAAACAGACATGCAAGAACTAAGGAAGAAGAGATGAATTAGTTAACCTGAGCCAAAGAGAGGCTTGATTGGGAGCCATGGAAGTGAAGATCTGAATGTTGTTGCACCATGTGTTTGAATTTGGGAGTGTTTAGGGTATCAGAAAGAAGAGGAGCTGAGGCTGTTGAGGCCATAAAAACAGTTAATTCAAACCTTAATAAGATCAAGATTGTTGCCCATTTATATGAGAGATGAAAATGAGAGTGTGTTTTGTTGGGGTGGTTGGTGGTGTAGGAATAGATGCAGGCAGGATAAGGTGGAAGGTGGCAAAGAGAAGAGGTTGTCCTCTTTCGAATCCAACACACTTCTTTTGCTACTACTCACTATATACTACACTACACACTTCTTCTGTCCTCACCATATTTGTGCTTGCATCTCTCTCTCTCTCTCTCTCTCTCTCTCTCTCATAGCAGAGTTTTATCTTCTATCCTCATATAACCAGCACACTATATGCGTTGAGTAACATCACTAATATACACGTAATTTGTATTGAAGATATTATTTGAATTTTGATACAATTAATGTAGAAATTGTAAGAATATTAGCATGCATGCACACGTGCCTCTGAGGAATAAAAAAGGAGGTTGATCTAAGTGGGATCAGTGTCTCACGTGCGACTCAGATTTCTTCTTAGAGCAAAGACATAAGTACAGTGGGAAGAGATAAAATTTACATGTCAGTGGCCCACCCAACACCACCATTTCATAAGAATTTTACAGCACCTCATCACCATTTTCACTGCAACATCTAAACTATAAGCTTGTGTTTGGATTTTAAGATTTCAGAAACCACTTTTACCCAACCTATCCGAATTCATAATCTGGCACTTTTTATTATGCATTTATTTCTTGAGTAATTTAAGTATGTTTTAGATGCATTATAAATTGGTTGGATTTAAAATACTTCAACTTCAAATTATGTATGATTGTGTTTCAATTGAAGGATTTGAGAAAGGAATTGAAATTCACAGTTGCACAGTTGCAAGTACAGTGGTATTGTTTGAACTGATGGATTTGTAATTCATCACTTCTGTTTTAAACAATTTATTAATATTATACTTTGATTTGAATGGATTTTAGAATACATCAATATTAAATAATCTATTTCAAATGGTTTGATCCAAACATAACCTAGAGATATTTTACCCTACTCTTTTGGGATTAGTCATTTAGATTATTTTATACTTTTACAAAATACCCAGACTTGATTTCATCCTCATTGTTTCATACTCAATATGCTTCCCATTCCCAACTACCAAAAACTCATTCTCCCAAAACAGTATTCCTAGAATCACTAAAAATAAGGATTTGGACAGTTAGTTGTGGTGCTTTTACAACACATTTTTTACGTAACTCGGTGTTGTAAAAACACCACAGTAGCTATTGTTGGAGCCAACTACAACAAAAATAGCTTGTAATAAGCATTCTAAAAACTGCACAGCAAAAAACTAGGATCCAAATCCTCGAAATATAACCAAACCCTAAGGCCCCCCTGCAAATAAATTCCAAGTAAAAATTGAAAGCTGAAAGAAGCAAAGCCACACCTCAATGTCCAGATAAAAATATCAAATATATATCTCAGTAGCAGTACCACTGCTTTTATAATGCCATTCCCTTTCGATACAGCAAAGAGAGTCAGGGGGTGGCACTGTTTGAAGCCAGAGGGTAGGCCACATAAAGGGATGTCTCGACCATTGATCGAAGGGAACCCGAGGGTGCACCATAAAGAATACAAAAATGATTAGCAAAAGGATCACAAAATACACAGGGACCATATGTTATTAAAACCTCTTTTTCCCTGTCATCCTTCTTCCCTTAAGCCAGACAGGATCTTGCTTTCTCATATCCCCACTTCTGGGGTGTTATTGCCCGTAACGGGCAAAGCATCTACAAACTTCACATGTGTTTTCTTAACCATGAAAACTATAGCTGTTGAATTGTCAATTTCATAACCAATTCACAGCAGTGATTCATCCATCAATTCAACTAGATACAGACTTTTCTAATTTAGACATCTTCTGAAAAGATTTGTCATCTAATTTCCTGCTTGTCACAATATTCTATGCAACTCAAAGTATGTTTGAATTAGAAAAATTAACCAATAGGATATGCATTTTACAAGCTGTCGTTAAGTACCCTTTATTGTGAAAAGATGTTTTAGAGTGATTTCATCAAGGGGCTAACCTCCCATTGTCTAGAAAAAATGAAACAAGGCCACTGAGGGAAGAGATAATGTTGGTGTGCTTGACAATTCACAACACATCAAAAGGATCTTCTGCTTAATTATACTGAGAGACCTCCATTATCACTGAAAGAGAAAGATAAAAAGCTAATTAAAGTACTGCATAAAGCAACTTTGCTTCTAAAGTATAGTTATAAATCAAACAAAATAGTTATATTCAATACATTGCTTCAACATTGTAATGTAAAAATCGGTAGAATGATATCCTAAATTCATATTTCAAACTTCTGAATTTCCAACTGAGAACTTATGGGACGTTTCAGATTGTACAGCTTCTTGTAATAGGAAATAGGAACAAGACAAATTACTCATTTATATACAAGAAAAAGAAATAGATCTAAATGTAGTTCATAACCATAAGAGATCTACGATTCTACCAACTCAGTTTTCAATACTCAAAGCCCAAGTTAAAAATATTCACTACTGAATAATCATTAATACAAGTCAATTTTTAAGTGGATGAGATTCAGAGACAAGCCACCTAATACATTATTGAGCTTCAGTTTTTTTAGTAAAGGAGAAAGAGATTATTATCCTCCCTAAATGGATAAAATATGAGTGATCCCTAAAGCTATAAGCAACTGGAAAATAGAGAAAATGAGCTCCTGGTGATATTAAAAATAGAAAGATATGCTTCACCCGCCTGTGGGGACCTAAAGCTGGGCCTGATATCCTGCTCAAGAACATGCAGAAAATTCATTCAGCAGGACCTAAAGTGGGCCTACAGTAAAACTTCACTCAAAAAAGCATCAAATAATCAACTTCTCTCCTAATCAACATCCTGGTCCCCACCATCCCTTCAGTATGCTGCTGCTGATGCAGACACTACTAATATGAAACCAAGTTCATTATTTTGGCAGCTACGTAAATGTATCAGATTCTAAGAAATTAGAAATTTCAGGGAAAATGTTTCCTGTTTACAGGTGTAATTGTACTTAGATTACACTATTTCAAGCCACCAGCTTGTTCATGAGACACGGAGCACAAAGTATGTTGCTAAAAACAGAATAAATTGAAAATAATAATAATAACAACACTCAGAAACAATTGAAGTCGACAAGTTGCAAGCTACAACATAACGACTTCAGCCAAGTCCAAATCTGATGGAGATGAAATGATGAGAGGATCCAATTGGACTTTGTGGATTTTGATCAGGAAGGTGAACAACAGAAAACGATTTATCTTGCTAGGATGAAATTTTATTCAAATTCTTCTCAATGTAATACCATTATATGATCGATGACTACTCATTACTGCTCTGATGGCTAAAAGTGCAACCTGACCTTTTGGCCTACTACATGCCCATAGCTAGAAACAGGGTGGACCATTTCATTATCTTTTGTACAAAAATCAGGGATATTTTGTCAAGATCTATTTACATTTGAGACCATACTCAGAGCTCTATTTGATTTAAATCTTAGCCTTTGATGCTTAGAAAACTCAAAGAATAAAGAACCATGCTGTATAATTGAATCTTCGGGAAACCACACGAATTTCGTAATTTGGTTGAAGTCATTAAGATTGTACATGTTGATTGGTTGGAACTAAGGATTCCAAAATTCATTACGAGATATGCAGTGAAATGAATTTCAATTAACTCGGCTTCCTATTCAAGTATTCATTGTGGATTTGAAATCAATGATACCATTCCCCAAATCTTTCCTCAAATCCAGACATCCAAAAAGAAATCCTATTATCAAACTTAGATGTCTGATCGAAAGGTTCCTAACACCCATCAAGTATAGGATTCTAAGATATGAATTATTTTATTCTCCACCTATATCTTCTCAAATGAGATCTGGAGAGCAGTGATGGTCCTCCATGTGAAACCAGAAAAGATGACAGAAGAAACAAGTTGGGGAAGCATAATTCTTATCTTTTAGATGTTTGACAGTAAGGGAGGGATAGGAGTCAGAGATGAGAACCCCTTGCCAATTGTACCTACGGACCAATTCATCATGTACAAATTTCAAACTTCCAGCTTTTGTTTTCTCAGCAACGGTCATTTTTTAAGTTGAACAAAAAGAAAAAAAAACAAAAAAAAAAGGAAAGAAAGAAAGAATCTGGAAATCTAAGATAAGAACTGACAGTACATGCTCTTTCCAACTTCTTAGCCTTTCTTCCAAATAATGATTTATTAGGTTCTATGCTTCCCCTTCCATGTCATTTCTGCAATACTCCTACCAACTATTATTTTTAAGGACCTAGAGAGGCCGAATATTATTTTCCTTGTAACTGGAACATATAAAATTGTAGCATTCTATAATTGTGATATTTGGATATCAAAGTATCAAATACACACTTGCAGAGAGTTAAAATTGTACATTGAACTCAACATGATACTACGTGACAAGACCATTTTACAATATAAAAAACATACTTTCATGAGAAGGTACATGTATAAAACCTTACATCACTTCTGACATTCCAAGAGGGTTGATATTCTCAAATCATCTCAAAGATCTGCATGAAACAGACACTTCATCAGTAATCAAATATTGGATGGGAGAGCGGAAAAAATTCAAAATGGCAAGTAATCTGTCTAAACCTGAAGTGCTTGACCACTTCATGTGATTAAAAAGCAATGAGTAGTCATATATAACACCATAAGATCATCATTCAAAATAAAAACTAAATAAGTTACCGTTATAGCTCTTATGAGACATGGAAAGAGAACTTACATGTATAGGCATTTCAGCTATGACAAGCCCACTGTTTTCTTCAAGGCTTTTAAGAATCACTACTTCTCCTCCAACAACCATGCTAACGACTATTCCATCTTCATGCTCAAAAAGAAACAATACCAATAACCATTTAAATACAAGAAGAAACTGACATGTGATGGATATGAAGAAGTGTTGAAATTGATTTCCCTGGTTTTGGTGTTGCTATTTAGGAAGAGAAAATAAGGACAATTAAACAAATAGTTAGACCCACGTCACCCACCCATCTGAAAGCCAAATTAAACCCTTCAATTTAAAACAAACCTGCTGATAAACAAGCTGCCATGCGCCTCATGTATGTCTCCTGTGGACAAACATGACCATTGTTTTAGGGATTACAATTAAATGGAGTTAACTGATTTCACAATTGATCATGTGAAAAGTCTGTCAATCAAATTACTTGGAAGAATAATCCTCAAGAATACATATCCATGTAATCATATCTGATGCCACATTGTTTTATCTACAGTAAGATTTTATTCATATGAAAACAAACAAAAAAGAGTCCTCTCGTTCATTTTCTTATAGGAAAAGCAACATAAGTTTCCATTTCTTTCTACAACAAATCATTTGAAGTTCTCATTTCTTAATCTCCCAAGACAAAAACCAACACAAAAGTTGTGCAGAAAGAGAATGAGAAAATCAAAACAAGGCACAATTATATTACTTTCTCCACCTAGTACTGAGATGATGCTAAAATCAAGACTTGAATGAAGCCTAAAAGGAATTTTAGGCTCAAGCTTGTTCAGAAATTATGGTCAAGCTCGTCAAGCTTGTATATTTAGCTCAAGCTCCATGTAGTTGAGCTCATTGACAGCTTACCCTATTTGACCTCTAACTCAACTGCACAATACAAAAAAAGTTCAAGTTGTTCCTTTTCAAAATCTTACATCAAAATGCACTAGAAATGACAGGTCTTAAATTTTGTCCCTACAAGCCTGAGTTTATTCAAGGTCCTAATTTTCGAGAAACTAACACTAATCAAATCGGAGGCCAAACCTGGTTAAAAACCACAGCTTGAGAAACCATTGGATTTGCATAACTATAGAAGATGAAAAATGACCAAACTTAACAAGCTATATGTTCCCCCAAACCCTATGCTCTTCATCACAAAAATTCATAATATTCACAGGTTTAATACTCTTCATAATTTGAATATTCTAATTGTTTATCGTAAAGTTAAATTTTGTCTAGTGTCAATAACTAATCTTCTAATTTTGCAAGCCTGTACAACTAACTACTAACTTATCTAAGATGAAATTCCCAGTAGTATACAAGAGGCTTTAATAATCATAAATGGCAAGCAGCCACATATGAGCAACTTAATGCTTTCAACTAGATTGGTCATATACTGAACAGTTAAAGGGAAAAACCACCATGGTGTGGAAAAGGATCTCTCTAATTTGGTAACAAGGTGAAAGTACGAATGGATCCAAGGCTCGTTAGTAAGAAAAGAGTTCAGTTCACTCAAACTCCTGACTAGATACTTCCACACTAGTGCCAAACTTAAGACATCCATAAAGTAATTGAGAAGAATGTTTTCCGGAATATGTTTTAAATAAGTTTATGTAGATATTTATATGGCTTGAGATCTAATTCCACAAAGTTTGCGAGCTTAGAATAATTTTATATGCCTAAAGCAGTTTCCCAGAAGCATAGGTTTCAAACATACTCAAAATTGTGTGGGAAACAATTGTATACATAGGGACAAAGTCTCCAAACATTCTTCAGCAGATAAGACATTGATACTTTTCATATATGTTCATAGTATTGGTGCCAGAACTCAAGCATCAATTAAAATTGTTCATGATATTGGAATGCTTGGTAGAAACCAGTGCATACACCACTGGAAAAGGATTTGAAGCTCAAAGATGGTAAAAATAGTTGTAGTCCACTGCTGCAAATTTTAGTCTAGAAACCAATCTGTTTATCCTATATCACCATATATTGCTTTTTTTTAATACATAAGAAACTAAATATTATTACTGGGTCAATTTATAAGTGCAGTTAGTCAATTTATAAATTACTCTAAAATGGAATGGCCTGAAGCAGGTTATTGAATCATAAGGTACATAGAAATGATCCTTGAAAAGGGTGACATTAGAGGAGAATCAAACAGGGTTATTCATATATATTGTGATGCCTACCTACAGGGGAACAAAAGGTTAATTGTGGGGTTATAAAACTGTGTGTGTGAAATATACTGCATCAGAGGAGAATAATGCAGAACGTAGTGGCACAAAACAGTAATGGAGGCTAGCATTAGCTCTTAGAGTGTGAATGATTATAACTCAAACAAGTGGTTTTGAGGACATCATCATATAATGGTCCTATCAGACTACAAAAAAAACCAAGTATTGCTCACATTCCATGAAATCAAAATTGGATGGAACAAGTGAAAACTGAAGGGCATTTCATGCTAGAGAAGATTTGAAAATTTTAATAAAATACGTGCCAAAAAAGGTCTCAGAAACCGATAGCCTCACCAAAACTTCACAATGATAAATATCTATTCTACCAATTACTACAATGAACAAAACCTTAAAAAGTTGTTAGCTATTTAAAGTTTTATATTTATACTTCACAATTACTACAAAAATTGCAAAACCCAAATAGCTATCAACATTGCTCATAATCCTGGTTTCTTAAGTCAGTGAAATTCAAACATTCTCAAATTTTCCGCAATTGAGCAAAATTTTTGTGCATAAATGTTTCAAATCTACAGGAACTGCAAAATTTGCCATATGCTAAATTGTACCAAGATGATCAAAATAATAGAGTAATAAGACTGCTCAGAGCTAAGGCTACATAGTAATAAGACGAAATGCTGCCATGTGCAACCGGCTAATTAATAAGCAAGTGTGCTGCTTACGCTTTAACAGAATCTCTGATTTGTATCTGGGGAAAGAATAGATCGGTTGGAAATATTCTACCATAATTTTGTTTCTTTAAGGCTAAGCAGATAATCCATTTTATCATGAGGAAGTATAAAGTAGTATGAAACTTACACAAAGTCAAAGCAACTGCTTACACAATGTTTAATATCTCACTCATAGGTACCTGCACTGTGGTACAACCCAAGTCACTGGATGGGTCCAGGTGAGTGGAATGACACTTTTGGCTGATACATGGTTTAGACAGATAGGCTAAGGTACGCAATTTCAGGTCATGATACGGATGGAAAATGAATTTGGGTCAATGGTATGGAAATGCATTAAATAATAAGATTATAATATTACTTCAAGAAAAAAGAAAGTGCTTTATGAAGTGCACAACCATTTACCAAAAAAATTAAGTAATAAACACAAATCTATAAATAAATAATTTCAATCTACTCGTACTAATATTAAAAGGCGTGAATTACAGAAGCCTCCGCATAAGGATATCTGACTTTGTGACTTGGACAGGCTATCTTCACGAGGTGTAGCCTATATTTACTGAGTGTTTTACTTGGAACCTAGAAATTATTATTTTTTGTTTGCATTATTGCAGCCCACACATTAATGCAGGCCATTTAATATACCATAATCCAACTATTTATTCACCCATTGCTCTATACCTCTCTTCAACGTGGTTCACCTATTTTAGTGATCCAGATCGTGACACCAAACCAATCCAGGTCAAGAATGAGAAGTGGTTCAGGTCGTCAATCTGGATTACAGTCTACAGATACAGAAGGGTTGGGTGAATTGGGTTTACTGTGGTCTCAGTTTATCTCCCTCTTTAAGAAGACTATTTCACTACTAAAATTAACACTCACAAACTGCGGAGATGTTGGGTTTTAACTCGCTCTTTCTTATACATATGTTGCTTTTTTCTCTCATTGTTCTTCAATTTCATTAATAACTTTTTTATGTTTTCTTTTGTGTAGGTCATTAATTGATCACAGAGAAATGACCCTCAATTATCATGAAGCCCACTTAATAAGTTCAAGTTCCAAACTTTAAATAAATATTTTCACATTGGGCCTCCCTAGTGCTCCTAGCATCTTTGGTATTAACAAAGTTTCTTTATTATACCATCTAGAAACTGACCAAATGGAAATACACCCAATATTGATATCTAATTGTAGTGCATGATGTATCTCAAAAACACCAACAAGTAATTAATTTATATTGTATGTATATATAGACACACACACAAACAAATATCTAATCACAATATCATAAATACAGACATGAATTTAGAAAGTTGACACTTGCATTTTGGAATTTAGACCTTTTGCCTAAAGTCGGATTCAATTGTGTATATGATGCAATAATATAGATGATTCATCAAACAGAGAAGCCACCTATTTTCCTTCTTACTGCTAAATCAGATTCCTCTAAATGCATTTGTTTAGAACCAAAAATAAAGCATATGTCAATCGTGTGGATGCTTCTGCACTGAAAGAAATTGCTGGTATACATCAGAACCAGTCCCTGTATGAAACGATGCAAAACACTTGGGGAAGAGCATGCCTTAAAAAATGTACCTTTTTTGTTGGCAGCTCATAATTGATCAACATCCGAGCACAAAACGGGAACTCAACAGATCCAAGAAGCGGAAGGCAAGTATCTGTTACAACAATCACACGTGATTTTCTCTCTTCTTCCGTTGCTACCTCATCAGCTTCCTCCTCTCTCCCCAACCTATTCCATCTCACGGTAGCCTGCCGAAAGTTATCCAAAACTGCAGCTCGATCTACTTCTGAAAGATCGCTATACTGCAAAATTAAAGCCAAATTCTCAACTTCCAAATGCATCAAAAAAATTAGCAGTGTGGAAATAGTTCGACCATGAAAACGATCAAAGGATAAAGAACAACATACTAGCAAGGAAACAGAAACATGAGACGATAGATTAGACACATTGGAGGAGACAGCGTCGAGCTCATCACGAGTGCTGCAGCACACCACCATCGGAAGGCAAGGACGCCGCCCAGCTGTGCTTAAAAGATCCAAAAGTGTCTCCTGTACATAGTTTACTTCCCAATTTCATACGAAAATTAACATTCAAAAATAAACATAATTGCTAATAAACAATCCAAATACGCAATAAAAGGCTTCTTGAAGACCATCTTGAATTCGATTCTGTCCACAGCAAGGTAGAAGTGGCGTTGGGGACTGAAACATTACAGACATTTGACATCAATTTCGAATAATTTAACAAAACGAGAAGAAAAAACAAAAATCAAACAGTTGGCAATTGAGGAGAGAGAAACCTGAAAGAAGAGGGTGGAGAAGGAGAGGTGGATAGAGGAGATTCAGCAGCGTCCATTCCTTCTCTCTACACAGTTTGCAGAATCGCCGCCAGAATGAGTGTTTTCCTTCTCTTCTTCACTTCCTCGGTTCCTCTTCATCGCTGGGAACTGGAATTAGGAATATTTGCATTCCAGTCCCTATACTTTTGTTCCTTCACGCTTCGACCCACATAGCATTAGCAGCGTATATTTCCCAATTTGATTATTGGAAGATGCCAATTGCCACGCGAATATACCGATGCCCATATTATTAGCAAGATGATTTCAGTATGTAAAATTGTTTTGTTCAAAGACCATAACTGTAATCACAAAATTATGTGAAATTTTTAATTCATTTTGCTATATTTAGAACATTATATTAGCATAGCAATTTTATTAAATTTTGTATGTATATATTTTTCTTCAATTAAGCGATTTAAAAAATGTTACAATGGACATCTCCAACAAAAGTGTGCTAAATTCTTAAAAAGTTTAGATTTTGTTACTTCGGCAGTGCTTTAGAAGTTCAAACTAAATTATTTCCACTGTCAATTTTATGTTGGATTCATAAAATGTCTTCTACTTTTATAAAATACTAGTACTCGCACCCGCACGATACGCGGTCTGTGATATAATATTGGTAAATATTAACTATTTGATAATATAGTGTGACTAATTTTAGTATATATAAAACTATACATGATCCAATTTACTAAGAAAACTAAGAAAATCTAAATTTACTAAAGATAATCCAATTCAAGACACTATATCGATATTATAAACATCTAATTCACTAATTTATGATTAATACTAAAAACAAAAGTATCAATCATGATCTTCAAAACAAAATTGAAAATTTTACCTGCAAAGTTTGTAAGTTTTTTAAAAACTTCTTTATACACAACATTTATAGTTGAAACATTTTTTTTATCATCTATGTTACAAACTAATATCGTCACTCATTTAAATTAAATATACTAAAAAAAAGTATAAACAAAAAGAATTAAAAATCAAATTCAATTACTTAAATTAAATACATGTGTGTGTCAATATATATATATATATATAAACAATATACAATAAAATTAGAAATTTTACGTAAGAACTTGATGCAAGCACTGTCAATTATATATTTTCAACCTTTTATTTTAAAATAAATTGAATTAGAAAAACATTTTTAATTAATATCGTTTAACATCAAATATGTCAGATAACTATTCCATTATAAGTATCACGTAAATTAATCTATATAGCACGATATTGATCATTACAATTCAACCCCAACATTAAATTGAAATGTAGTAGTAGTGATCATGATGATGACAATATAATGTATTAGAAACTAAGCATATAATTTAAATAATTAGTTGAGTCATTTAACGTGCACTTTCATACAAAATATACAAAGTCCTAAGTTTAAAGTAAAAGGCGAAAATTTTATTTGATTATGAGATATTTATAATTGTACACTTAACAATATCTTAAATTTTTTAATATATTGACTGATATTACATATTTAAAATATAAATATTAATTTAAAAAATATTTAGGATGAAATATAATTCAGACCAAAATACATATTTTATATATATATACATATATGTATATACACACATCTTTTAAATGTGTTATATATATTTATTAATTTACATTAAATATGATATAAGTTATCCACATGAAAATTAATATTTACTAATGAAATTATTGTTTGGATATCTATAGTTGGTATTTAAGAAATTATTCAATAAAAATTAATTTAATTAAGATCAATAAAATGAGAATAAACTAATACAATATTTATATTATTAAATCAAATAGATCAAATAGTAAAAATGCAAATAAAAAAAATTGTTGACATGACACTTACAAATATTAATTTAAAAAATACTTAGGATGACATTTAATTTCACACTAAATACATATTATATATATGTATGTATATACATACATCGTTAATAATGTATACTTATTTATTAATTTATATTAAATATGATATCAATTATCCCTAAACAAATTAATATTTATATTGAAATTATTATTTGGACAATATCTATTGATGATATTTAAGAAATTATTCAAAAAAAAAAATAACTTAATTAATATTAATAAAATAAGATAAACTAATACATATTTATATTATAAATTGAATAGATTAAATAATAAAAGATACAAATAAAAAAGAAAACAATTGTTGATGTGGCAATTTTTGTGGGAAAAATGGTATTTTTTGTAAATATCTCCAACTTTTCCTCTATTATTGTTATAATATAGAAATATAGAGATAGATTTATATATTTATTTTTTCTTTCGAGTTTTTTCTATACAATAAATACAAAATTAAATGTCATAAATATTTATATTTTTGTAATTTTTTATTAATAAATGTAAAGTGAAAGTTATTAATGATTTCTCAAAATAGAATTATTTAATAAATAAGACATTTATTATAGTTATTTTTGGCAGAATATTCTGCTTTTATATATATATATATAGAGAGAGAGAGAGTTTGGACAATATCTATTGATGATATTTAAGAAATTATTCAAAAAAAAAATAACTTAATTAATATTAATAAAATAAGAATAAATTAATATACATATTTATATTATAAATTGTATGGATTAAATAATAAAAGATACAAAATAAAACAATTGTTGATGTGACAATTTTTGTGGGTAAAATGATATTTTTGTAAATATCTCCAACTTTTCCTCTATTATTGTTATAGTATAGAAATATATAGATAGATTTATATATTTATTTTTTCTTTTGAGTTTTTCTATTCAATAAATATAAAATTAAATGTCATAAATATTTATATTTTTGTAATTTTTTATTAATTAATGTAAAGTGAAAGTTATTAATGATTTCTCAAAATAGAAATATTTAATAAATGAGACATTTATTATAGTTATTTTTGGCAGAATATTCTGTTTATATATATATATATATATATATATATTCTCTTTTATTGTAAAGAAAAACATACATGGTTGGGAACAAAATGCCATTTTTTTAAACACAAAAACTTTTATGCATCAGGTGCATGGATCCTAGATCCATGCACCTGACCTGACCCGCGCGTCCCACGCGCCTGGGCGGATGCGTTCAAATTCGCTCGTTAAGGATACCTTTTAGTTATGTTAAGGATACCTTTCAGTTATGTTAAGGATACCTTTTAGTTATGTTAAGAATACCTTTGAAATCCTGATTCAAGGTTATATACCACGTTATGTTAAGAACACCTTTTAGTTATTTGCATACCTTTAGGTTAAGTTAAGGATATCTTTAGCTATGTTAAGAATACTTTTTGATTATATTAAGCATACCTTTAGGTTATGTTAAGAATACCTTTAGGTGATGTTAAGAATACCTTTGAAATCCTGATTCCAGGTTACATACCACGTTATGTTAAGAATACCTTTTAGTTATGTTAAACATACCTTTAGGTTATGTTAAGGACATCTTTAATTATGTTAAGAATACATTTTGATTATATTAAGCATACTTTTAGGTTATGTTAAGAATACATTTAGGTGATGTTAAAGGTACCTTTGAAATCGTGATTCTAAGTTCCTTTGAAATCCTGATTTGATACCCTTATAATTTGCTCCAGGTCACATATATTTACATTATATTAAGGATACCTTTAGGTTATGTTAAAGATACTTTTATGTTATGTTAGAGATACTTTTGTGTACAATATGTGTAATACAACTACCTTATGGATAAGGTATCTCTAATATAACATAAAAGTATCCTTAACATAACCTAAAGGTATGTCTGACGTAAAGTAAATGTATGAAATTTGGGCATAAAGGTATCCTTAATATAACCTAAAGGTATCCCTAAACATTACCTAAATGTATTCTTAACATAACCTAAAGGTAAATCTAACTTAACGTAAATGTATGAAATCTGGGCATAAAGATATTCTTAACGTAACCTAAAGGTATTCTTACACATTACATAAAGGTATTCTTAACATAACTAAAAGTTATGACTAAAATTTAAAAAAAGTTAGCGCGAAAAAAAAAAAAGCGGGTCGGATTATCCGGATCCGACCCGAATCCATACACCTGATGCACAAGAGACTTACTCTTTTTAAATGAAAATAATACAGAAGTTTTTTTTTTTTTTTTTGTTTCTTCCTATTTTTACAGTGTTGGAGATGCCCTAAATATTGAGACAGTGTGGCCTTTAGTATGTAAAACTTAGCCTTAAATGTTGGCAAACTTTCGTGGCAAATTAGATGGTGATTCAATGAAAAATTATAATATGTTTGTGATGGGGTTTTACTATATTCAAAAAACCATGTTAGCTTATAACATGTTGATAATAAATCAACTCAAGCCACTTGTTAGAAATAGGTGGATCAACTTGCTAGTCACTTAAAATTACTTGGATAATAGTTTCAAGAGATTTTATCCATTCACGCCCCGAAAAGATAACTTATCTATCAACGCGGGTTATAAAAGATAAATTATATCAATTCGGGGTTCGAAAGATTGAAAATTATCAATTTAAGATATCAGAATGGCCGTTAACGTATTCTATCACGGCGTTATCTTATTTTTCTGATGTGGTTCTCTCTCAACTCAATGGCTCTCTCTCAACTCAATTCTATCACGGGTTATCTTATTTTTCTCTCTAAGCTGATGTGGTCCTCTCTCAATTGATGTGACTCTCTCTCAAATGATGTGACTCTCAAATCACGTTTACATGGATATTAGGTCATACGTAAATTTAAAAAAAAACAAATATCATTTTTTTACTAGTTATTATTCTATAAAATATTCAATAAAATACAAAAAAAAACTATTTGTTATATAATTTCAATACACATTCAATTTAATTATTATTATATATATTTAAAACAACACTTATAAATGTTCAAAGGTTAGGAACGTTCCTAGCATTTCAAGGAAGATCAACAAACTGGCATTTTGATTATAAGTTGATGTGGTTTACACTCAATTAAATAAGACACTTCTAATCAATGAATGTGAAGTGCTTTGTGGGTGTTCTCAAGGATAGAGAACTTGAAGGCCTTGGATTCTTATTTCGGATTTTCGTAAAATTTGGTCACATCTTCTCTTCAAGAACAGGTCTTCTTTTTTATAGGATTATTCAAGTTTTAAGACCTCTGTATGTAATACTGATTTTAAACTAGCCGTTGATCTTATACTTAATTGTTTTTTTTTTTTAATATGTAATGCACGTTAAATATTTCCAACTAACAACGACTGATTAGTTCATTTCAACTAACTATTTTTATATACTAAGTAACACGTTCCATTTATTTTGGTTGGAAATGCCACACAACTTATTCATAGTCCCTAATTGTCATCTATAACTTCCTTTTTGTTGTTTGTACAATGAATCGTTCAAGAACATACTTGAACTGTTGAATTATAAGGTCGTCTATTTACTGTTGGTTACTTAGCTAATTCTAACCTAGTTGTTTATGTTTTTCATACTTTTATATTTAACAAATCGACTTGTTAACGTACAGTCGATATTTAGTTAACATAAAATGTTAAGTATGACTATACACTTTATCTATATTTGTATTTCGTAAAATTCCTTAAACAATTAACAAATTCCAACATTCTCCTAGTACACATATAGTTAACTCATTTTTGCTTACAATACCCCAGATATCATTTGTAGTATTGTGATTTAATCACACGTAATATGATCCAATATCAAGATGAAAATTCAAACAAGTGTTATTGGTAACTAATTTGCATATATGCATCCTTACTTGGAGAAATAATGAACTCAAATTGTTAGAAAAGCTCATTACACTAACTTACATATCACTCGCACGTGTTTTCCATTCGACGTAGTATATTGTAACAACTTTATTGCCTTTTAAAAATATAAAAGTTGAGATTTAATTATTGATCTCACATTCTATATTTTAAAGAGGTGATATATATATATACAACTGTTATGATAATCTACACCAGATGGAAATACATAAATTAGAGTAATGAGCTTTTCTAACAACTTGAAAAGTGTTGGAAGAAGTGCAATAAGACAAGAATATGTTTGTCCAATAAGGTGAACACATGTTCGACATTAATCTACTACTACAAGTTTGTGATTTCTCAAGTTTGAATGACATTTAATTGGGTGTAATAAACTCTTATAACAATTTGCATGATTAATCATATCATATGCAAAGAATTGTTTATTTATTTAGTTTCCGTTTACTTTAACAAATAGAAGTGAGCTAATTATGTAGAGAAGTGAGATACCTTCATTTGATAATATATAAATTGTTATCAAATTTCAATACTTATTTAATATAATATTTGGAAAAATATTAACTTTCTTCATTCATCATTTACTATGTAACATAAATGTTATGATACGAGTAATATTACTTAAATGTCACTTTTGATATTACAAATATTAATGTTTAATATTTATTAGAGATATAAATATAATTTTCTAATATTATCTCAAGTTTTGGGCAGTGTATTAAAATTCGGTCTAAGCGGCCACCTGGACGGTGCCGAGGTGGCCCCTAGTCGAATTGATTTTGGACAATTTGGTCACCTAATGCGCTAGGCGCCCTAGGCGGGGCTATGCGGAAAAACTCGGCCCTAGGCAAGTCTAGGCGGTTCTGGACGCCAAAATATTTTTTTGCTAGGCAGGGCCAGGCGGAAAAATTTGACCCTAGGCGCCAAAATATATTTTTTCTTTTTTTTTTTAGTAGATAACAATATTATTTATGTATCATAAACTTTTGTCAAAAATTATTATTTAATTAGATATAGATAGAAAATTAACAAATTGAGAAATATAAATTAAAAATAATTTAATAATCATTGAATAAGTCATATTATAATATATCAAATGATATATTGAGATTTTATTGTGCTCCAACATAAACTATATATATATATATTATTTTTAAAAATATATTTTTGAAGATATTAGATAGGAATATTATTATCTTAAGTTATCCATCGAAATCATCAGACCCTTGGTGGATTGAAAATAAAAGTCATTGTTTATGGATTAAAATTTGTACAAATATTATATTTTATCCCTTTTTTTTTTTT
>CM016722.1:34559775-34632381 GCA_005771605.1 Scutellaria baicalensis | reverse complement strand
ATTCTACCATGTACTATAAATTTTTAACTTTTCTACCACAAAATATAAGATGTGTTACTTTTCTACCACAATTTGACCAAGTCAATAATTGCAATGATTGAGTAATGAATGGGATAGAATTTTATTTTTACTTTTTTACATATTTACAATTATTTAATAAAATGTAAGGAATTATACCTTTCTCACTCAAATTTGACCGAGTCCAACTTCACAAATTTGGAAGAGAAAATAGCTCAAATTACCACAATATATATAATGTTATAACAATAATACCATGTACAAATAATACCATGACCCTAAAAAATTTACAAAAAAAAAAAAAAAAAAGAACCTAAAAAAAAGTTACTCGACTGACCCTAAAAAATTTACAAAAAAAAAAAAAGAACCTAAAAAAAAGTTACTCGGCTGACCCTAAAAAAGTTATTCGGCTAACCCTAAAAAAATTTACAAAAAAAACCTAAAAATAGTTACTCGACTGACCCTAAAAAAAGTTACTCGGCTAACCATAAAAAAAAATTAAAAAAAAAACTAAAAAAAGTTACTCGACTAACCCTAAAAAAGTTACTCAGCTAACCTTAAAAAAATTTACAAAAAAAAAAAACCTAAAAATAGTTACTCGGCTGACCCGAAAAAAAGTTACTCGGCTAACCCTAAAAAAAGTTATTCGGCTAACCCTAAAAAAGTAACTCGGCTAACCCTAAAAAAGTAACTCGGCTAATCCTAAAACTAGTTACTCGGCTAACTTTAACTTTGTTACTTGGCTAACTCGGCTCAGCCTAGTTTTGGACCACTTCTAACTCGGCTAACCCTAAACTAGTTACTCGGTTAACCCTAATTTTTATACACGGCTAACCCTATTTTGGTAACTCGGCTAACTCTAATTTGGTGACACGGGGTGGGGCAACAGTGAGTGAGTGTAATATTAATTAGGGTTGATGTGATTTTAATTTGGTGGATATGAATTTAAATTTAAATTTAAATTTAATCAATTCAAATAATAAAAAATTTGGTCAAAAACACAATATCCTATAATCTATGATTGGGTGTTGAAAAAGTTGGCTGATAAGAAAAGCTTTTGCAGAAATTGTAGTAGTTTTGTATCAAAACTTATATTTTATGGTAAAAAAATATAAATTGTTATATAGAATGGTAAAATTATTTAGGTATTATAATTTTGTGGTAAGTTGGGCTTGAAACTCTTTTGGAAAAGGTGGGGTATGAATTTTCTCATACTAAGGGGTATGCATTTTCTCACCCTTCAACATTAGTAATTGAAGGCCCAAGTGAACTCAAAGCTGCAAATCAAATAAAAATACAGAAATAACCTATAAAGAAAACATAATTGAATAACCCAAAATGTATACACAAGAAATATCTGTATTGAACATTGAGTATAAGAGTTTACAAATACAGTTCCATCTCTTCTCTTCATACATCTATAGTGCAAAATCAAATCATATATACACTTAACAGTCTCCCAGTTGCAAAAAGAATGTGCACCTATATCCAAAAACTGTGCAAGCTATGTTGACAGAAATTTGCAACTAAATTAATGTACAAAAAAAAAGACAAATTTTCACTCAAACAATCTCAATGGAAGAACCTGATTTTGTGAACATTGAACTTGTCGTGCCTTCCTTTCTTGTGGATGAACTAACGGATCCCTCCCTTGCTATGGGATGAGCGGTGGACCTCGTTGAACCATCTTTTCCTCCGCAATGAATCAGTAAGACCTTCACCACCTGCCGGTATTTCCTTCTATAAGTTGGAAGCTTTGATATACTTTTACTCATGCCCACCATCCTGCAAAGATGGCCCCCCATTCAATTGTCAAAAGTTTTTTTTTTTTGAGTAACAAATGGGGAAGGGTACTCAAACTTGAGACGTAGCTCAATTTGAATACGTACACAACTCCAGACTATGTATGTGAGGTAATATTACGAGTTAGTGTTCTTTTCATCATCTTTAACTTTGGAGGAGAAGTATGAAAGGGTTCCTCCATATTTTCATGTCAACATAAGTGGAAAGGATTTCAACTTTGGGAAAAGTACTTATCCACCTTCACATTAACTTCAATAAAACCAAGAAACCACCAAATGCTCGAACTACGATCAAAGAACCGCCACTCAAGCTTCAATATTTTGACCTTCCACAAAACTCAACTAAAATACACAAATATATGCTGAATTACTCCTCCCCTCCAGACATAACGAAGCCCCCAAGCCAACTTCTAGGTTCTTGGTCAATTGATGCTCGAAGTAAGCAAAATTCAATGAAAGATCAAAGCAAATCCTACTTTCTTGATCCTCATTTTCTGCATACATTTCTTATATTGATTGAATGGTTTCATTCTGCACAATCAGATCTATTTTGTGTTTGTGGCAGCAAGGAGGAAGAAGATGCGGAAAATGAATAAGCTTCAGATGGCATCAGCAGTTGGAGTATGAAATGTCGGATAATGTATCAAATTATTTAAAAAGGTGAAGGTGGTGATACTAACCTATATATACACACATAGATGCCCTAAGAGCTAACAGATTTCACCTCAGCTAAATTTGTTATTTTCGTCAATTCATGTAAAATAAATAGTGGTTGTAAGTAGTAAGTAGAATGGTCTCACCTGCGACTGATGCCCTCAATCTGTGCACCACGAAGAGCATCTTTAGTGATAAAGCTCCCATTTTGCCAAGACTTAGCACGCTCCTTGTCGCTTCCAAACAGCAGCTCTTTCTCCAAGTACCGTATTTCGCCTTCTTCCAACTGCAGGACTCCGATCTGCTCCTTGAGGACCATAACAGGGTGAAAAAACCAGTCCAACAATCTGTCTTGAGGTCTATTCAGATGGTTAACCTCAGTTCCATCCAAAAGAATCAGACCATCGGATCCAGATTTAATGGAGTCAAGAAGGTTATGCAGAAATGAGAAACAAGGCAATCCAATGCCAACAATGGTCCCATCGTTTGCATGCTTTGGCTTCAACCAATCACAGAGATCAGTCGGTGTTATCACACCTGCTTCCAGTAACTCCTTTCCCCTCTCTTCACACATCTTCATTGTACTTCCCCATATCTGTTGCATTTCCAACAAGTGATATGCTTATAATGTACAAGGTTTATATAATATAATACTTAATATGGTATTTCAATTTTATACGAACATTCTTCCAACCATTATTTTTTGTCAGTCAATATCATTTCCGTCAAATATGATACATAAAAGTCATACCTGCACCATTTTTACTTCTTTTATAGCCTCTCTAACAGATCTTGATGCAGTTAGGGTAGGAACAATGGCTCCAGGACCTTCTGGGAAAATGGAACCAAACCTCTCGTGTACGGATTGATTGCGCCCAACAGAAGGTCCAGACGAACTTGAAGGTTTTTTCTTCCTATATCGAGGCCTGGTTTTGAGTGACACAATTAGTCCAATAGTAGATTATTAAAAACATAAAAAAAAAAAAAAACCTTAGGTTGCGTTTGGATGGAGAAATTTAAAGTTTAGAGTGGTAAATTTATTGGTGTTGTTTGGATTGATATGAATTTGAAATTCATCATTTTCATTTTAAACTAATTTTTGAACAATATGATTGTATTTTGAATCCACTCTAATTTGCATGGACTTGAAATCCATTTATTTCAAATCTTGTATCACAAGTCCCGCGATCCAAACACAACCTTAGAAAATACTCACTAACTAGTTCTTGGTATACCATGATTAGCACGCAAACTAACAGAAACAAGGTAAAAGGAGTATTAATTACTTTGGGAGGATTGATCCCTCACGAAGATAAAGCCAATCATTGGTGTACTCATCAAATTCAGCCACCATAGCAATCACATAAGCAAGACCACGTCGGAATGATCTTTCCTACACGATATAGAGATTTTAATCATGTAAGTTGACAGTAAGTGCTACATAAGTGATGAGGCAAACTTTTTTGGATAGAATATAACCTGGTATACGACAATGGATCCATATAATCCAATGAAAAAACTCGTAAAAATGGCAAGTAAGATACTTCCAGCAACAACAAGTGGCCACATAAGGATCGTCAAACCAGCAATAGGAATGCAAGCAGTTTCAAGAAATGGGC
The DNA here is from genome assembly GCA_005771605.1 of Scutellaria baicalensis. NCBI lineage: Eukaryota > Viridiplantae > Streptophyta > Magnoliopsida > Lamiales > Lamiaceae > Scutellaria > Scutellaria baicalensis. Next base: position 34,628,288 of record CM016722.1, on the reverse strand, counting down.
CCTCCCGGCTGATCAAGTCATGCAGTAGCCTCTGCCAGCCCTTGAACAACATGTATGGACTCTTTACTATGGCGATAGGCAGTGTAAAGAGGAATTTCAACTATCAAGCCTAAAAGACCGACAATGATGCAGGCAGGCACATGAATAAACCTGGAGGTGGTTTCGTAAAAGAATAAGATTGAATATCAACATCCCTATTCCAAGAACACAAGCATAACATATTTGGATCCTCTTTCGAGCACAACTACTTCTATGGTGTTTTCAGTACTTTGCTGTGAAGAAATAACACAACAGAGGATCCAAATCGGAGCTTAACAATCTAATATATTGCAGTCATGGTAATCTTAAAGATTGCGACATTCATATATCAGTGATAATAATAAAGGTATACTACTATCATTAGACTTTCATATATACTATGCTTTCATTAAGGGTATGTTTGTATTGGACTTGGCCCATCAGGATTTTGGATATGCTTTCATCAAGGGTATGTCTGTATTGGACTTGGCCATCCGGATTTTGGATATGCTTAGTCAAGAGCATGTTGTTTTGGGATTTAGAAGATCGAGTAATTCTACCCTATCGGAAATCCAGACTATCTAAATAGTAAATCCTGCAAAATTTCAAATCCAAATTTACAAAAACCCCTTAAGTGCAGAACAACATACCCTAACGACCCAGAAACCAAGATATCACCTGCTATCACATTCTATAGGAGATAAGTTCATTGGATTGGTATCTGATGAAAATCTCTTCAACATCTAAACAGAAAGAAGCTAGATAACTCATTCTACATATCAATCGAAAAGTATATTACCTAAGAGGTTGGACCTCATTACAAGCAGGGCTTTTCGCGTAGCTCCTTCAAGTAGCTCGGATAAGAATGATAACAAATGTCAGCAAAATCACGAACCACGGTACAACTACCCTTGATAGTTCCCCAAGTTCCATCCTAAATTCCCAATGCCATGAGATAAAAAGAAAGAGAAACTCATCAAAACAGCAAAAGTCAAGATTTCTTAGTTGAATATCAAGATACAGAGAGGGATCAAATCAAGGTATACCACAATGCAATGGTAGAATTTCGACGATTCATCTTCAAGCCTAAAAGCTTCGAACGAAGAAATCCATGGAGTGAAGAAGCCATACCCTACTCCCACAAGAATACTACCAGCTATGCTAAGAGCCAACCAGAGGGCAAATAAAGCAGGCAATCCCAACAGGATTGTAGATTTGAGAAGGGCATCAAATCTATTTAATCTGTCAGCACAAATTGGTCAAATACAACAATTATTCAGAGGCTGAGTAATCAAACTAAATCACATAATCACTAATAACTGAATTATTGTAAAATAATTACTTGATAAGAGTATACACAGTCCAAGCAACATGTGCAGGAAAAAGAACTAAAATCACCCCTAAATTTCCCAAAATCAGTATCAAACCAGCAATTGGACCAAATAGCAAACCTGCAACATTTCAATTAGAAACTTTTAGAAATGGAATCACAAACAATTAAGAGAGAGAGGGGGGAATTCAAGAAGCATGAAAATCAAGAACCAACTTTTAAGGGCACCAAAAAAGAGCACAGAGCAAAAAGCCAAAACCACATAGAGGGTTTTGAGACAATCGTTGAAGCTATGAGCCATGCTTGGTCGTTCAAAAGAACAGAGTAGAAAGAGATGTTGGGGGAAAGATTAAGCTTCCAAGAAGATTGAAAATGAGAGCTCAAATAATTGAGGATGATCAAATGAACATGATATCAGAAGCATCCAAACAAAGGAGAGAGAGAGAGAGAGAGAGAGAGAGAGAGAGAGGAATATTCAAAGGAGATGGTGTATGTAGGTACCTCACAAAGACACAATCATGCAAGCTCAGCCACCTTCAATTCAACCATGAAATGAACCTCACATTAATTTATTATTATTTTTGGTAACTCATTTTCTTGACTAGTAATTCACGAAAAGTCATATCCAATCAAAGAAATAAGTTCACTCTTCAAGAAAAAGGAGGTCGTTTTTTCTAGGCTTCAAATGCTCGATTATGGAGTGGTATTTCATCCTATATTTTATTACTTTTAATCTATATCATGTATAATTTGATGATATCGATTTTTATGTTTGATTTGTGGTAGTTATTTTTGATCATCAAATGAAACACAAATGTGGAATAGATGGTCTTCTTTGGGCTTTCAAATTGCATTTTATTTAAATTTCTTTAGATTTATTCAACAATAACATTTCAAATTTCAATTCTAGAAGATGATATAATATGATATTATAATATTATAAAATGTAAAGGAGTTCGAATTAAATTATTTATATATTTTCAATAAATTTATAAATAAATTAACTCTTAAGTATTTCAAATTGTAAATTGCAGTTAAACAGATACCCAACTTTTTTTTGTAAAGCATTCATTAAAGAGGAAAATAAATAAATAATTCTACATTTAGTATCATCAAAACTTAGCATTGAAAGCCAATTATGATATACACACTAGTCTAATTTGATTTAACCACCTAAATTCATCATATTGAGTCATAGACTCAACCGCTCAAGTGCCTAAATACCTAATGTGTTTTAGCCTTTTAGGGTGTTAGAGATGTCATTTTGATTAAAGTTTTATTGAATCTATATATTCCAGTAATTGAGATATATATATAATTAACAAAATAAACATTTTCTATTGAACCTCATGATACAAAAATATATAATATATAAAAATGTATTATATAATACAAACAAAAGTATTATATGTTTCATTTTATATATCAATATTTTTCTTATAATCATAAGAATTGTAGAGTCACCGGTGACTATGGCAGATGGATAACTGTGCTTTACTTTTGTTTATTTATAACTTTATTTTCTTTTTCTAGGTCAAATAAGAATAATATGCCACCTATTTATACTTAAATAATATGAATGAACTGTAATATCTAGGAAAGTTCTTAAAAACGAAATTTTTTATGGGAAATAATATACTACTCTTTTTGTTATCTTTTGTTGACTCTGTCACATTGTTATACTCCTAATTATAATAATGGTCAATATAAAGTTCTTATCTCGTGACTCGTGCTAAACATTTTTGGTACACAATTATGTGTTTGATCATTTATATTAATTTGACATAACAAAAAATAATTCACTGTCACACGCGTTCATATCTATATTCATCTATTTTCTTTGTTTAATTTTGCAATTGAAAGAGTAGTACTCGAATTTGAGACTTTAATCAAAGTTTCAATTATATGAGTATATATGTAAGAAAATGTGCTATGACCTCAGAATTAAGACTATTATATATATAGTCGATTAATTCTTTTTTTTTTTTGTGTGTAATTTTACTATTTTAGTGCATGCAACATCTCCATATTTTTGTTTTAATGTTAGTATGTTAGATATCAAAATCCCAAATAATTGCATTTTGAAAATTGTTAGTATGTTATGTACGTGTATGTTGTTGCACAGGATTTTTGTTTTTGTTGGTGATAATCTTATGACATTATTAAAGTAAGAAATTAACAACATTGTGTATATGGTTATTCATTCCAGCATTTGAGTATATTGATGACCTTTAATTGTTATTTTATTTACAAACATATTTCGGATGAAAAAAAATATTGTCGGAATAAATGTTGAAGTGCTCAACTTTTTATTGATATATGATATAAGTGCATGCCTTAATATGCTAACAATTATATCCAACGCTCACGACACAAAACATATATATAGACATTAATTTGACACAATTTAATTAGAGGACTACTCATGAAATTAGATGGAACTATTTCAATTGCACTTGAGGTACTGGTACCCTATGTTCGATCTAAACTATTATATATTAATTACTTTAATTTTTCATCACTAAATTAAAAAAAATTTAAATAAATTAACTGTTATGTATATAGCAAGTAAAAATAGAAAATTGCATTGGTACCCAAATTAATATACCATAGAATCACCCCTTATGGTTATTTTTCTCATGAAGTTAGTAGGTTATTATAACATGAAGAGGGTGGGTTAACACTCCATTTGTCAAAAAAACTTGATCTATTGAATTTTTAGGCTCTTAAAAGTTTGATTTTCAAACTTGCAGGGTGAGATTGAAGAGAGTCTTAATTTTCTTTTTAATTTTTCTATTGTTGGAACCAATCATAATTTATATTTTAATCTCAACCTATTTGATGAGTTCTAACGGTTCTGTTCAACATATTGTTCTTTTTAATTTAATTCAACATATTTAATTTCATTTACTTGGAAGATAAGACGACGTTGATGGTGGTTGAATTTAAAGAGATATTCGAGTAGGTTAAGATTCACATTGACCGTGAATTCATTTTGGTTTTGTTTTCCCGACATTTTTTCGACGTTTGTACTCATTTTTAATGGATTCCTTTTGTTTTAGAGAAATATTGGTAACTCGTATTGTAACGTGTACAACTCGATCAACTCACAATATGCAAATTAATGCACAAATCAATTACAAGAACTATCCAGAATTTGGGGTTTCTCTCGAGCTCTCAAACCCTAGCTATATGAACCTTAATTCTTAACTTTCTCAAATCGAAATGAACTCAAGTTCGACGTGAATTTCTGTAGGAATATCTGTTCTTTCACAAGAACCCTAACAGAACTCTAGCAGACCGGTTCAAGTTAGCTAGGTTATTATGCAATAGTCCTGACTTTAGATCGTCCGGTTTGAGCCTCTTAAGACCAATTCTCTAACGGTTCAATATTGTTCTGAAATCCTAACCCTTTCAATTTTAGTTCTACTCACCATCACAAAAACTCATGTGAGACGATCTCACTGAAGTTCTCATGGAATGGATCTCTATTACCCGTAAATTAAACTTATTTCCACAAACTTTTATATGAATTGTTGATTGTGGGTTATAGGTTGATTCAAGAAACGTTCTCACATAAAATCTACTTCAATAATCTATATAATTTGGAGTCATTATAGGGTTAATTACATAAAAAAAACATAAACTTAGGGTCAAGTTTCAATTACAACATGAACTTTTGACTGTAACACCAAAAACATTCAACTTAACATTTGTTTCCATTCAAGACATGTTTGAGTTTTTTTGGGCTTCAATTGCTGACATGGAGTGTAAATTGTATAAGTTAATTATTTACAAACATGCATATTTACATGTAGATGATGACTGATTCGCGCATGTTTGGGTGTTTCGGGCTCCAATTTGTGACGTAGAATTCAGATTGTATAAGTAAATTATTGACAATAAATTTACATTTGGATGATGATTGTATAAAAAAATTGCATGTCGGTAATTAACATATATAATTTGGGTTGCACGTCAACAAGAAGTCCGAGAAAATCCAAATATGTCCCGAATTGAAACAAGTGTTAAGTTGAGTGTTTTTGGTGTTACAGTTAAAAGTTCATGTTGCAATGAAACTGAAGTTCAAATTCATGTATTTTTTTTATGTAATTAACCCTAATTTATATTTGTATGAATATGTCCAAGCAAACGCTATAGAATGTTTGTAAATAAAAGACAACAATTTTTAGTCATCGTATCAAATACAAATAGCAACGATTATAAATCATTGTTGTCTTAAAAGCAAACAACAATGGTTAAGATCCATTGTGCTAACCATTATGATAAAGATCACGAATAATGGTTACAAATTGCTATGATATTGTTATCATAGATAGATATGACGGTTGTGTTTTATATTAGGGAATCAAAGACAACAATTAATAACGTTTGTCTATCAACAAAAATTTCTTGATCTTGTAATGAAATCATTTTGACAAAGACTACTATTCACTACAAGATTTTCGCACAACGACAACGGTTTTTAACCGTTGTCGTAGGTCAAAATACAGCCTTGTCGTAGCCATCGTTGTCGTAGGGGGTCTCAAATTTCGCTCATAGACAACGGTGTTTAACCGTTGTCTTAAGTACCTACGACAACGGCTGAGACGCTCATAGACCACGGTTTTTCACCGTTGTCATAAGTTAGTAGCTCTAATGACAATACCTACGACAACGGTAGAAACGCTCATAGACAACGGTTTTAACCGTTGTCTTATATACCTACCACAACGGTCAGACGCTCATAGACAACGGTTTTTAAACCGTTGTCTTATATACCTACCACAACGGTCCGACACTCATAGACAACGGTTTTTCAGCGTTGTCGTAGCTATCAAAGACAATGGTTTTTAATCCTTGGCGTTGTTGTAGACCCTTATTACAACATTTTTGAAACTGTTGTCGTAATCTATTTTCAGCATTGTCTTTTACAAGTTATAGCAACATTTAATAATTATTATTTATTAATTGAAATTCAAATATACAAAATAAACATTCAACTCAAAATAGTTATATCAAATTGAAATATTTATTTAATAATTCATACAACAACTATTACTCTAAAAGTTCATATGATGTAAGAGTTGGTACACGATATGGAAGCTACAATCTCTGCTGATACATAGCCTCTCGCTTACATACATACAGTTATAGCTCAGTTAGTTTTCTTATCCTCTTCTGTTTGTTGTGTCGCAACTATACTCACTGCCGACTGATCGTCCTCATCCCCACCAAAACCAAATTCGTTTACTCGTTTCTTGTCCACCGGGTACACCCATCTTTGATATAGATATATCAAAAATATAATATCTGCACCAGCCACAAGTTTAAAGGTGAGATGCATAAAACAAGGTCAGCCTTACCAACCTATAGACACTGAACCTTGTGGAAGTTGTGGTCAGATATAATAACAGCACATTTTCAGATATAAAGGCTTGCATTTACAAGTCTACCGCCACAGGTTATATATATGCTAACAGTGAGATGCTGAGCATGGTTCCTTCAGTGCTTTGATTCCAATTGTTCAAGACATGAGAAAAAAATTATAAGAACCAACTTACCTATCTGCACCAGCCACAAGTTTAAAGGTGAGATGCATAAAACAAGGTCAGCCTTACCAACCTATAGACACTGAACCTTGTGGAAGTTGTGGTCAGATATAATAACAGCACATTTTCAGATATAAAGGCTTGCATTTACAAGTCTACCGCCACAGGTTATATATATGCTAACAGTGAGATGCTGAGCATGGTTCCTTCAGTGCTTTGATTCCAATTGTTCAAGACATGAGAAAAAAATTATAAGAACCAACTTACCATCACGGAAGACAGAAAGTCGATGTAGTGTTGGCATCTTGATCACAAATGCAAAGAGATCATCAATAATTGTGTTCAGAAATTTGTATGTCATCTGCCTCCAAGGTTTTATGTTGTATGCTTTTACAAGGTAAAGGAAGGTGGGCGAATATGCTTGAAGAGGAAGCAGAAGCTGAATTCAAATTGTTTAAACCTGTGACTATATTCCAATGGTTAAACCTGATTGACGAATAAAGTTCTATCTAAAGAAGACGAACCAGGCAATTCCCACCAATATTCTGCTTACTCGTTAATTGGTTCTTCTCTTGAGCCAATATTCTGCTTACTCGTTAATTGGTTCTTCTCTTGAGATACTTAATAAGCGATCAAGAATCCAATAACATGAATGCACACAGCTTCCAATACAGCAACAAATCACTAGGCCTAGCCCGAATTCTCACCAAAAGGAACTAATCTTAGTCATCTAATTTCAGAAATCAACTCCCTCTTTCAAACTTAAAAGTCTCTTGATCATCTGCCTCAAAAAATTTGTAATTTAAGCATTTACAGTACGACGAACATGTGACGTCATAGAATGATGACAGAGCATTCATAGATGCTAATTTGGCAAAACAGAATCAATCCAATCTCCAATGAGGTTTTCAGTTCATTCAAAACTCTATTTGCAGAACATTGCAGCGCCTAATGGTAACTCAACATAATTCCATCAACAACAAAATATAATTCCATATATCTTCATCAAACAAACAAGGAGAGAAACATACTGCATTGTACCTCCTTATCATCAGTGATTTTCAGAACCAACTTGCCATCACAATGCCTGTATTTCATCACATAACACGTCTGTGATACCCAATTTAGGGTTACCAATCAGAATCACCCAAAAGAAAACCGAAAAAATCAACACTGAATCACAAAAAAACAGATAAAGCTGAAGAAATTACCTTGGAGGATTATAAGGATACAGATTAAGAAGCAAGTTTCAAGGCCTTGAATCCACAAATCAAACGGCCTTGAATCCACAACCAAATCAAGAAAAACACTGATCCAAACAATCTAGAGCTCAAACACAGAAATAATTGCTCCAACATTTCCACAAATCAGCGACATTCAAAAAAAATATTACCGTTGACTCCTTTGCCTCGTATTCGCCGTCGCTGCTTCACCTTCACCATTGAATTCTCAGCTTCACCGTCACCGTCGCTGCTTCATATTCGCCGTCGACCTCTCTGCTTCACCGTCGCCGTCGACTATAAACTTTTCTTTGTCGAATCTAAACTCTAAAAACAGATTTCTCTTTAGATTGATGAAGGGTTGAAGAATCTGTAGCGGATTATCAAAAACAATACCTAATCGAGTGGAATATGGCAGCGGGGCTCAGGCAGGAAGGAGGCGAGGCAGCGATTGAGAAATGGCAAGAAGGAGGCGAGGCAGTGGCTAGCGGCGTGGGTGAGCGGCGAGGCAGCGGCTGGCGGCCTGGGTGCACGGCGAGGCAGTGGTTGGCGGCGTGGGTGCGCGCGGCGACGCAGCGACTGGCGGCATGGGTGCGCGCGGCGACGCAACGGCTGGCGGTGTGGGTGCGCAATAGGCGAGGCAGCAGCTGGAGGGGATGGTGCGCTCGGTGAGGCAGCGGCTAGGAGAGCGACCACGACGGCACCGGCGGAGGCGACAGCGGCGGTGAAGTCTAGGTTTCCGATTGGGAAGGGATACCTAGGGTAAATTTGGGGATTTTGAATTTGGGGATGTATTTCTCTAAGTGTTTTATTTTTCATGTATTTACATTTACATATAATAGTAATAAAAAAAATCAAGTTAATTTAGTCTACGACAACGCTATTATAAGGTTAAGACAACACTATAAAGTTACCGTTGTCTTAGAGATATATGACTACACCTCAACGACAACCTCATATAGTACCCGTTGTCTTAGGGATCAACGACTACATATCTACGACAACCTCATATTATAAGCGTTGTCTTAGGGTTCATTTTTTACCTAAGACTACACCTTTACGACAACCTCACGTCACAACCGTTGTCTTAGGGTTGAATTTTACCTTACGACTACGCCTCTACGACAACGCCTATAAAATGCCGTTGTCTATGAGCGTAAATTTTCGGCCTATGACAACGGTTTTATCTACGTTCTTTTACAACGTTTTTCAAAAAAACGTGTCTTGAGAGTCTTGTGTCTTATTCCGAATCGTTGTCATTTAAATTTCTTCTTATTTACTTTTAGAGTTTGTTCGCTTGCCCTTATTAGGACTTATAGATATCATATCAATAAAATTAATTTGTTTAGTTTAAAAATATAAGCTCATGATATAAAAAGAACTCGATATTGTATCACTCAATCTTGTGATATGGCTACACATGAGGATGAATGGATAGCTTATCACATGTATTCCGGGCGATTCATAATCACTTGAATAAAATCAAGTATAATCAATAATTAGAAGCTAACACACCCATAAAATAAAACTCATCAATAAAAAAGAAAATCGCCAAAACTTACGTGTGATGGTCGCATGTGGAACGGCCTCGTGCATGGTCGTGTCCTGGGACACGGCCGACCCATGCGCGACTGTGTCTTGACACGGTGTATAAGTATGTTTTTTCAACAATAATTATGTGATTTTTCACTATAAGTATGTGATTTTTTTTCCTAACTCATGATCATGCCCTAGGACACGGCCGTTCCTTGCATGAAAACAATAGCGGTCTGTGGTCCATGGTCGGGTCCCAGGACACGGTCGATATAAGCATGTGATGTTTATCTATAAGTATGTCTTGTAAAATTATAAGTATGTGCGCACGGTCGAACCCGTCAACCGTGTCCCAAACCACGACCATACATGAGTGTCGTTGCACATGAGACGTTTCACAAGAGACCAACTCAAATAAAATATGCAATTTCGAAATAATAGTCGTTTTAGCAGTTTCCACAATGACTAAACAAGCCTACAAAATGACCAATATATCCATGATTAATTTTCTTTTCTTTTATATAATCTCAATACCCACATGTAATGATAAAACAATTAGTAAGAAATAAAAATGTTTCTTAAATTCCTATAATAACAAATATGTGGGGATAAAATCTATATATATATATATATAAAGAAGACCTTCAATAAAAATAGCAATAACTAATTTTTTCTCCCAAATTAACATACTATAAATGGAAAGAAAGTAGTTACAAGAAATTAAATAAATCAAAAATAACAAGATTTATACGTTTAAGGGTTATGGGATCCACTAGGTTAGACTATACCTATAGGCAGGTAGCATATGAAGTATATTTTATCTTTTTTTCTCTATTTCATATAAATTATAATCTTTAAATTAATTATTCTTTATTTTAAATTTTGTTTTAGTTTATGAAAAATATAAATTTTATATTTACATTTTGGTGCAAAATTGTATTTAACAAGATTACAAATACAAAGATAAATGACTAAATTAAACTATAGATTAGAAATTAAAAAAATAATTTTTAAAATAAAAAGTCTTAGATTTTTTGAGAAATTAATAAGAATAAAAAACATTTTGGTATAATTGTTTGATATATTTGCTAATACAAGTGGGTTGAATATTGAACTAGCTACGTTATTTAAATACATATCAAGATCTTTTAGTTGATGAGATTTATATCTTTTCTTTAACTTGAAATAATTAAGTTGTTTTTTTTTTGTTAGACCAAATTTTTTAAAGAAATCTATAATTGTGAATGCAAAGAAATTATTTACTAACATATTTGTTAATAAGTATGTATCAAAAATATAATAATATATTAATCATGATACTTATATCTATATTAATCTGTAACATGCACAACATATCTTTATTATGTAACATATTTTTTAAATATCAATTATCGTTTACAATAAATGTTTCTCAGTACTAAATTTGATTTAATTTACAATATAATGGGTATGTGTACAAAATTGGTGTTTATTTAACAATTTCATATTTCAAATATAGAATTTAAAATTCATTGTTAAACATATATATAGATATATATACATTTATATATTATTATTTGCATTTTACAATTATAATATTTTTTAAGATGTAATATATTAAAAATAAAAATTAAATTCTTATTAATATATAATTTCAGTTAAGATAATATTATTAAATTATAGTATTAGAAATTTTAAAATTAATTAATCATATATTAAAAATCGTGCATGCACGGTATAATGTTAGTGAGAATTAATATGTAATAGGGGTTGATAATTAGTGTAAAGAGGAGACAGAGATTTGAGATGTAAGGTCCATGGAATTTCTGACCAAAAGAGGAAACTGGATACGGTGAGTACTTTACTGCCACCACTCTACATTTATGTAAGAATACCCATTTGCACTTTGTCAGATGTTTTTTTTTTCTTCTTTTTTCTTTTTTTTCCTTATTATTATTTATTAAATCTTTTTTTGAATCCTATTTTTTTAAGTTTTTCTTTTGAATTCCCACCCTCAACGTGATGCTCTGCCACACGCACCAGCTGTCATATTAGCTGTCATTTTGACCGTTGACTCTCTTCAATTTCAGTATTATTAATCAAACATTTTGCATTTAATGCTATAGATAGCTATGGGAAAGAGATGACTGTTCGATTCCATTGGTTAGGATTTTAAATATTGAGAGAATATTTGGATATTAATGATGTTAATCGAAATCATGCAATGAGATTAGATTTTGTGACATTATAAATTCAAAATAACTACCACATTTTATTCAAAAAAAAAAAAAAAGACTAATGTAAAACTCGAATTACCTACTAAAGATGATGACAAACACAAGTCTTGATATGTTTCGAGTTGTTGGTATGATTAGTGAATGGACAAAAAGATTATTCAGTTTGTAAGTTTCTAATTACCGTTCTTTTTTCTGTTTCATTGCTAATGATAATTTAAGGAGTGGTTGTGAAAGATTTTTACTTTCAAAAAAATCATGTTCTTGGTATTATATATGAAAGAAATATTGCCTTATCAAAGGATTTGAATCTATTTTTGGGTGTGAAAAAGAAGAAGAAAAACAAGTAATATAGGTGGAGAAATAAATGAAGGATTGATGAAGATGAAAAAGAAGTAAAAGAAAAGGCAAAAAGTAGGATAAAAAAATCCCAACTTCAATGATACAATGAGCTTAGGAGATGAATAATTAGCCCAAACCTCATCTAGAAAACAAGGATGGAACGATCATTCATCATTCCATCTTCTCTCTCTCTCCCTCCCCAAAAATTGCCATCTCTTTCTCTCTCTAACAACACTGTGAATATTGTCTTGCTACTCAATCAACAAATTCCTGCAAAACAACCACATTAATTAAAACCAGAAACAAGAAGAAGAAAAAGGGAAGCATTGAAAAGAAAAAAAGGGAAGGGGGTTAGAACCTGCGAGCTCTTGCTGACGTCATCGTGGTGATAAGCCGTTCTTTTGTCGACGGACTTTTCAGATTTCTTAGAGCCAATGTGGGATTTCCTGAGGCCAAGGAAGCCCCTCCATCTGGTGGGGTTCTTGGGAGGCCTCAACGAGAAGCTCTCGGAATCGTCGTCTACGTCGTCGTTTTGGAGCTCGTCTCGTAGAGTGGTGGTGGTGGCCTTCTGGAAGCTTCCATTGGCGCTGCTGCTGCTGCTGCTGCTGCAATTCTCCTTGAGGGGGAGGAGCCTGCCCTTGAAGAAGAGCTCGTCGGCGGAGATCATGGAGTAATTGGAGACGGAGAACTCGAAATCGGAGGAGACGGGGGCGTCGGTGTAGGCGTTGGGGCGCATGTGGTGGTGGAGAGAGAGAGAGCGAGATGAATCGGCGAAGTCGTTGGAGAAGGAAATCCGGGGGCTCATCGGAGGACCGCCCACCCCCTTCTGCTCTGTGCTCTTTTGGTTGTACATTTCTAAACATGACATCCAGCACTCACTACTAACAACAACATATGCGCTCTCTCTCTCTCTCCCCTCTCTATCTCTCTCTCTCTCTCTAATAAATTCCACAGGGGTCCCTCCAGCACTGTGTTGCAGTGCAGCAGTAGATGTTTGTATTTATATCAGATGAGGGGAGGGAACTCCCAAGGGGGGGGCCTTTTTTTGTACTATTCTTTTTCTTCTACATTTACTTCACTTTCTTTTCTTTCTTCTTAATTCTCCTTTGTTTAGGGAGAGATGTAGAGTTCCCCTTATGAACGTTGGCTCTTAATCGGATGGAGTATAAATTCAAGTTATATTCAAGTGACAGATAACTGGTGGATCTATCTTCTTAATTCTCATCCCATGTTTATCCCCTATTTGAATTTAGTCACGTAGAGCGTGCGGTCGGATTGAAATATGAGTATTTCGGATCAAAAGGAATTTTAAGATTTTGATCGAACACATGATAAAGAAAATTCATAATATCCTTAAATTGTCGCCCCACATGACAATCTCCACCAAAATTATGGGATTCACTACTAAATTCATGAAAACTTGAAAACCGACTTCAAATTGTGTAGGTTCAAAAAAATTCATAGAGCGATCATTTTTTTCTTTATTCACTTACACAGGAGACATCATTTCTAGTAATTAGTCATCAAAAATACTAAAATATTCCTAGAAAATGATATCATCACATTGAAAAAACATTGAGGGATAAGTGGATTTGAGAATGAAATCCATAGTATTTGGATAGAGTACCAAAATTAGAAATGTGTATTTGAAATCAATCAAAATGACTTCAAAATGAATATCATAAATTTCAAATTCACATTCATCAAAACACCACCGATTAAATTTCTACCATGAATTTGTAACCTCTTCTCAAACCACCTATTAAAATGGTTCTCCTTGAGAAAACATAGTGTTCTCCTTGAGAAAACACAGTGGTGGTGTGAAGGGGTTAAAGTGAAGAGATGGTAAATTGAAGAATGTGAAGAGGACAGCATATCTTGGAGATTTGGGGGGGGGGGGGGGGGGGGGGGGAATGAAGCCAAATTGTCACTTCACTCAGTCTTAGTGATTTGTGTTGGACATTTTGTGCATCTTTGGCTTTTCATCACCAAGATTCCCAACTATAAAACATTCTTAGATTGAGTACTCTTTTGCCTATTCTTTCCTCACCTCATCTCCACCTCAATATATTCCTCTTTGACCAACTATATTATCATTCCACTCTTCTTTCCCATCACTCTACTGCTCATCATATCCTTCATCTTCTTTTAACTCCCATAACATCAACACTTCTTTTTTATTGCATTCTTTAACTTTTGTTACTACCTCCGTCCCATGATTTTTAGTCTACTTTGACCGGCACAGATATTAAGAAAAAACTGTTGATTTTAATTGGATGTGTTATTTTAATATTTTTGAGTGGCAATTTTGTAATTTAAACCAACTTTTTGAGTGCAAAAGTTGTAAAATGAAAGAAATTGAGGGATAAGAGAGTAAAATTTTCTTTGTCATTCTAGGACTGACAGATTTAATTGGGACAAACGAAAATGGCAAGTAGGCTGAAAATAGTGGGACAGAGGGAGTATTTTTTTATTCATTTTCATCACTTAAATATTTCTTGATTTTATTACCTTAGAATGATACCTTCTAAGTTTGAATGATCCGAACAAACTAAAATGAACTCTTTTGATTATTTTAGCATAAGATATAGTGGTCACGGACGGACCCATGTTTGGGCTAGGGAGGGGCATTGACCCCTTGCAATTAAAAAGATGACATTTTCGTTTTTTTTTTTCATGTAAGAAAATGAAATATTAGAGGAATTTGTATATGACTCAGACTTTATACTTACACAATATTGTTAGTCTTAATTTTGTACTTGGCTACGCTCATATACATTTTTTTTTCATAGGTATAAATTATAATTGTGATAGTTAAACATCATATAATTTGAAATTGTCTGATTTCAGTAAAAAGCAAAAAACAAAAAATTAATTATAAAATGTTACTCACTCCTATCCTTTTTAGGTACATCCTTAAGCTCTACAAACAAAATTAAGAATTAATTTTTGTTTCCTTATATACCTTTCACTAATTAAGGTTTTCTTTAAACTATATTGAAAACATGAGTAATATACACAACAATTAATGTGTGAATTAATTAAATATATGAATATATTATAGAAATAGTCCACAGGCTATCAATTAAAAAGCAAAAAATTAGTAGTCTCAAATCAATAATTAAAATGAATCGGATGAAGTATTGACTTTGAGTAAAACTCCTAGCTCTATCACCAACTCTGATACAACTTATCTTTATATATATAAAAATACAAACATTTCCTCAAATAGTAATGTTAAAAAATTTCCACCAAAAACACCCTACAAAAATTGGAAATGATTTTTTTATTAAAATAAATGTTAAATGATAAATAATAAATCATGATTGATGATATATATATATATATATATTTAAGGAAGTGATATGATATAATAAAATTATCATATTTGTCAATATGGTAAGTCAACTTTAATTATCAATTTCTATTCATATATTTATGATATCATTTAGCAATGTGTATGTGTGTGTGTATATATATATATATATGATTTACATCATATAATATCATAATCATAATATCTTATAAATAATAAAACAATTATTCATTCGATGTTAATATACATTTATATATAATTTAATATGCATGTAAATATATACATAAAATATATTTATTATATAATTCTTATCATTACAAAATAATAAAATATATAAAAAGATAACCAAAATATAGATACAATTTTATGTAATTTTGTTGACGTATAAAACATAATTGTTATATAAAGGAGTAGATATATAAAAATTAATTCGCCACTTGATAACCAAATAATCTAGATAAAACATAAAGTCAACACTTAAATAATTCTAAATATAAAAATTAAAAGATATATTGTAATAATATATCATATAGAAAGAAATTAAAGAACTCCACTTGATTTGATAATAAATCATATGTAATAATAAAATGAATATCATATTTAATTAATTATGATATTAATATTTTATAATGTGACATTATCTTTATATATATATATGAAGAAGAACATTTCCTTAAATAATTTTTCCACCCAAAAGTTGTTTTGATATTTATGGAAAAGATATAATGTTTATCCATTAAATAAAAAAGTCAATTGCCTCATTAATCTTCTATATATAAGGATGAATATTATTACAAATTAGGGAAAAAAAAAGAAGAAATTATTGCCATTAGCTATCCTTCTTCTATTTAATACGTTTCAATTTAATAAAAATGTTAATTTAATATGTTTCAATTTAAAAAAATGTTAAATTATTTTATAGGTGCAAACTAAATGATTTTTCATCTAAGCATTCCATATGATTTTATATAAAAATTTCTTAATGACTTATACATCAAGTTATTTGACATCGATTACATAGAAATATTGGTTTGTTTTAAAATTAATATAATTTGAAATGTCATTTTAAAAATATAATAGATGTTGATGCTATTATTTTCATCCATTAAATAAGATACAAATAAGTCTCTACTAAATTTCACTATTAAAATTGAATATACAATAATATGAGCAAACAAATAAGATTGTGATATTATCTTAATCTTGATTTTATATACTATATATATTGAACAGGATTTTCTATTTTGTAAATAATAAAATTCAATAAAAATAATATTTAATGTATAACATAATGTAATATAATAAAACGTTTTGATTTTATCAATAAACACATTAATTGTGAATGATGTGATTTGATTTCATGTATAGGAATTAAGTAGAAACTGAACATTTATTTGTAAAAAATCATTATAATTGGGAAAAAAAATCTATAAATTAGGAAGCAGCTAAATTTATGACATACAAAATGCACTAATTCCATATCTAATGAACAAATTATGCACTATAAATATGAGAGAAAAAACTTAGAATTGACTCACACTTCCTCTTTAATTTCTCAAATTCTGCAATACAAATCTTTTGCTTTCATGGTGCTCATGGGATTGTGTTCTTTTTTTTTTCTTTTTTTGGTTTTTATTTTATTTGGTTATGATTTTTATTTGATCTACATCATATAGTTTGGATGGACAGTTAATAATTTTTTGACTTTATAAATCATTTCTTAACGATTAAAGTTCATATCGTTATTCATATTTGGAGATGAATGTTTTATTTATTGGTATTGCATATGGATTATTATTAATGTAATTTTGTTTTTTCTTTTTTGTTTTACTTTATGCAGGAATTTCGTGAAGAAACCTGAATGAAAACTTACATGGAAAAGTGATAAAGAAGACTATAAACTTACATTACAAGGTAGATTTTTTTTTTTTCTTTTGGGTTAGAAATAATTGGAAATTAATCATATATTTTGTTTTTATATTTCTTTTATGTTTTTGAGATTTTTATCATAGAATTTATTTGTTTTAAAGATAACATGCTTAAAAGTAGTTGGTTGAATTATTCCTTCTATCTTATATAGAACATAGCTTTAATGTTGTGATTTGTTTGCGTAAACATTATTCCTTTATCTTGAATAGTGTACTTAAAATGTGATAATTTCTATAGAATTCATATTCATCTTATTTATATATAAACTAAGTTTAAAATTACAATATCTTATTTTATTACCGTACCTAAAGATTATCTCCAACAATTAAATATTTAAAATATATAATATATAAATTACTTAATTTCATTATATTACATTTGTATATACTTTTTTTTTTTCCAAATCTCAAATAAAAATATTATAATTGTATTTTATAAAATTTTATGTCGTGCATCGCACGGGTACAAAACTAGTATTCTAAAAATACTAGTTAATGAAGGTAATACTGACAAGAAAGATAAAAACTATCCGAATTTAATTTCTATTTAAGAAAAGGAAAAATGATGTAAAATGTCACCTAAACATCTGCAAAATTACATAAATGTCATTCATAGTCAATTAATTATAGAGTAGGTCTTGTGTGAGACCGTCTCACGAATCTTTTTTCGATCTGTGAGACGGGTCAACCCACAACTCACACTTAGCAATTCATATGAAAATTTATGGATATGAGTTCAATATATGGGTAATAAAGATCCGTCTCACGGAAACTATCCGTGAGACCGTATCATATGAGTTTTTGTGTTAATTATATACTCACATGTGGTCATACACAATTATATGTTTAGTGAAACTTTGTGTCATAGGGGCACGGTGTCCCCAAATTAATTATCATATGGTGTTAAATATATACTCTACATGTATCATGTATATACTCTTCAGATATCACATATATATTCTTATATATATATATGATACATATAGAGTATATTTATAACACCAAAAAACATAACACCTATAGAGTATATATATAACACCTGAAGAGTGTGTATATAACACCTGAATTAGTGTCCCTTTGTGTCCAGGGGTATCTAAGTTTTTATTTATATCTTTTAATGGCTGACATTTTGTGCAAACCATTGTGATGAGTCATTTTTGCATAAATATTATGTTTTAGATGACATAAGTGTTTTTTTTTTTTTTTTTAAGTCAGATTTCATAAATAGTAATTGGGGTATAAGAAATATCCAAATACAAAATAAAATATGAAACTATTACAAAATTTGTCACAACATTCTAGGGTTTTTAAGCCAATCATCAACGGAAAACTAAGAAAACATCGGGTCTTTTACCCATAGCCAACTCTATACTCTAACTTTCAATTCATCTACTAATTTCTCAAGTGACAATTACCCCACTTCTAAATACAATTTCATTTCTCCATTTCCACAGCAACCACATGACACCAAGCGACATGCTAACAACCCTCGGTTTGGCTTTCTTTCCCTTCACAGTGACTATGAGCTAGTAGATTGGAGATAGAATCTATGTTAATCGTTGTCGAGATCTCAATTCATTTATACACCTCCATCACACTTTGTATGAAACATCACTTTCAAAAAAGAAATGTTTTTCCATTTCCTCTTTATTCCACCCAAAAAATGCACCTCAGATCTGTGTTATCATCGAGCACTTCACTACTTTAGATGACACAAGTGTAAATAATCCAAAAACTAAAGAAAAACTTGTGACTAAATTCATTTTCCATTACCATAAGAGGCTAAAAATGAAAACACTACCTTGTATATATTCAATTTTTTCCACTCTTCAAAATCTTGTTTATGCAAGCACTGTTAACATTTTACATTGCATTCAAAACTTAAATTAATATGTTATTATTGTCTCTCAATAGTGATTACATACAAAGTTGGCAGTGCCAACTTCATTCGCCTCATGCTAAAAACATGTTTCTACTGCCTGAATAGGCCACAACCACCCCAAGGTCACCCAAATATGGATTTTCTCATAATTCAACCAAAATGCATATATCTTACATTAGGATATTTTTCCCTCAAGCCTTAGCAAACCTTAAGTCAATTACTAGTTTCATTTTGATTTGAACTTGATTTTACTTAGAATCAAATGAAATTTTTCATTAAGCCCAGATAGGGAAGTCATTTTGACATTGAGGATTTCAGATCATTTTGTTTGAAATTGGCCAAACTATAAAGTTAGTATCAATTTTTTTGTTTCTAAACGTCGAAAAAGTTGATGTTGTAAACTTAAGAATCCACAAAACTTAGTATTATAAATTTTCTTTGAGAAAAACAATAGGTATTAATTCATTTCAAAATTTGAATAATGTTCATTAGAACCAATAATTTAGGTAGGGTGATACAATAGAAAAAGGAAGTCACTGGTTTATATCAATTATCACACATTGTTTTTCATAATAATCCATTGCTCTATTTTTATTTTTCTGGTACGGTCAATTTATCAATTAATTTAGTGAGGTGATCATATTTAAAAAAAATTTGTCACGTAACCTTCAAGTAATTAAGTCCAAATACAATTATAGTTCATACACAACTTGCATTGACATTACATATCTTTATATGTAGAGTTTACCTTATATTTTAGGATTTTATCGATCCAAACCCCGAAAGATAACTTATCTATCAGAATTTACCTTATATTTTAGGGATTTTATCGATTAAAACCCCGAAAGATAACTTAAGTTATCTATCAACGCGAAAGATAAATTTTATCAATCCGGAGTTTGAAAGATTGAAAACTATTAATCTAAGATATCAGAATGAAACTCCGTTAACGTGACATTAGATATCTTTATATGTAGAGTTTACCTTATATTTTAGGGATTTTATCGATCCAAACCCCGAAAGATAAGTTATCTATCAACGCGGGTTATGAAAGATAAATCTTATCAATTTGGGGTTCGAAAGATTGAAAACTATCAATCTAAGATATCAGAATGAAACGTCATTACTTATCTGGATATGAGGTCACACGTAGATTAAAAAAAACAAATATCATTTTCTTTTACTACTTATTAGATTCGATAAAATATTCAATTAAATACAAAATTTACTGATTTTTGTATATAATTTCAATACACATTCAATTTAATTACTATTATATATATTTAAATACACATTCAATTTATATAATATCAACATTTTTGTGATATTGATTTTTGTCAAATAATATCTATCAATTATCCTCAATTAATATCGACATCTTGTGATATTAATTTTTGTTCAATAATATATATCGACAAATAACAACATGATAATATGTGATATTAATTTTTATTCAATAATATCCTCCGCCTCCTCGTCCCGTCCAACCTTCGCCTCCACGTCCTGTCCAACCGGGTCTGCTGTCCAACCGGGTCTGCTGTCCAACCTCCGCCTCTGCGTCCCGTCCAACCTCCACCTCCGCCTGCTGTCCAACCTCCGCCTGCTGTCCAACCTCCGCCTGCTATCCAACCTCCGCCTCAGCGTCCTGTCCAACCGAACAAATAATAGTATGATCATATCTATCAATTATCCGCAATTAATATCGATATTTTTTATATTAATTTTTGTTCAATAATCTCTATCGACAAATAACAACATAATAATATTGATATACTTACATTTTTTTAGATATTAATTTATGCACAATAATACATATAATGATGGTCTATAATTAATATCAATATTTTGCAATATTGGTATCTTATATAATATCGATAACTTCACGATATTTATTTTTGCTGAAAATATATATTGAAAAAATGTTTGTATGATAATATATTTTGTTGATTGATATTATTTAAATATATATAATAGTAATTAAATTGAATGTGTATTGAAATTATATAAAAAAGAGTAAATTTTGTATTTAATTTAATATTTTATCAAATATAATAACTAGTAAAAATATATATATTTATTTTTTTAAATCTACGTGTGACTTGATATTCAGGTAGGCGTGATTTGAGAGTTAAAATAAGCGTGATTTGAGAGCCACATCAGCTGAGAGAGAACCACATCAGCGAGAGAAAGAAAAAAAAAAGATAACGCCGTGATGGAATACGTTAACGGCTTTATTCTGATATCTTAAATTGATAGTTTTCAATCTTTCGAACTCCGAATTGATAAGATTTATCTTTTGTTGATAGATAAGTTATCTTTCGGGGTTTGGATCGATAATTCCCTATATTTTACCACTACATGACTACATTAACATTGGTAAAAATCACAATTTTGTTATTTTGGAGCAAATTGTACTTGAGTCCAATTTTGTTTATTATTTTGCTCTTTCACTCATCGACTGCAGATATATATCCCACTTGAGATGAACTTTTTGCTATCCACAATGTCAAGATATGACAAATCATTAGATATAACTTAGATTGACATTTTTATTTTTAATAAATAAAAGGTAAATTAGCTCCACTAACCCTTCTTACATAAATATTTATCCAACTAGTCTTTCACCTAATTTTCAAATTATAATTAAATAAAAATAAATCAAATGAAATCAGTTGTACCAAATAACCATGTAACACTCGTGTATCACATTCCAAAACGCGTTAGATGAGTTCTGAAAGTAAAAACGATTACGAATTATAATATGTTTCTAGTATCAAAACTACATAATTTTGGAATGAGGGCTATTTTACTAAAAACTTACAAATATGATTTTTTAAAATAATAATTTATATTGACCAGACTATTTAAATAAAAAAACTCATAAAAAATGGGGCCACCTTTTAAGAAAATCAAGTAATGGGGGAGAAAGTGAGGGGTACTTTTGTCAAAACAATATATTTATGGGTTTGAACCTTGGTAAGAATTAATATTTTGTAATGTTAATTGATTGATCGAACCATTATAACTAAATAGAAATAGGGTTAAATGAGATTGAAATTGAAGTATTGAAAGTGGTGGTGGTGGAGAGGAACAATAAATGGGGGAGACAGGTGGTTAAATGATGAAGTGTTTGATGAATGAGAAGATGCCAAACTACCCTCATTTCAAATGCTCCCACTATCAGTTTCAAATGCTCCCATTCTCTCTCTAACAATACCTTTTTCATTTCTCTACCATTCAATATCTCATTATTTATTTCAAAATCTGGAAATGCATGCTGTGAAATCTTTATTCCTCTCATTTACTAATTATTATCACTATTAAACAAGTTGTGGACTCGAAGCCTAACCTCTCTCTCTCTCTCTCAGATAAGTGTGTAGTAATTTGGAGGAGTTAAAAGTTGAAAAGAGAAAGGAGGAGGTCCTTTAGCTTTCTTTCTCTCACATATATATTATCTTTCATCAAGAGTTGGAATGTCATTATCTATTTGTACTTGTAATCTTCAATCCACTTTTTCTGGTAACTAAGAAAGAGGAGAGAGAGGGGGAGGGTTCCAGGAGCATTGGTTGGCAGAGCGTGCAGTGGGCACAGTTGACTGGGCTTTGACTTCTTCTTCTTGGATCACTATTAAATCACTTGGCGGATCCTCCGGGGACCACGTGACTCCTTTTCTTTTTTTAAATATAGATAAATGATAAATTCTTGTATGAGATCGTCTCACGGATCCGGGATCCTGTGAGACGGATCAACCTGATCCTGTCAAAAGTTAACAGTCAAAGTCAAAAGTCAACGGTCAAAAGTCAACATCGGTCAACGATTTGTCAACGCCGGTCAACAGTCGGTCAACGTCGTTGACCAAAAGTATTACATATTATTGTAAAAGTAGTACACAACATACATAAAAGTATTATATTATGAATATAATGTTTTTATGTGTATTTTGTGTGACTAAGTTTTGAGAAATTATGTAATACTTTTGTGTGGTTCAGATATTATTTTTCAATATATTATGTAATACTTTTGTAAAATAGTATAATTTTGGATTTGGTTAGAATGTATGAAAATATGTAATACTTTTATGTGTAGTAGGTAATATTTTTCTATATATCATCTAATACTTTTGTAATATATTATACATTATATGTCTATAATACAAAAGTATTATCCGATCTATAGAAAAGTATCACCTAATATATATGAATGTATTACATTATAAAATATTGAATGATATATAAAATTATATTACCTAATACACACAAAAGTATTATTACATTATAAGAACATAACATCATGCAATACTTTTATGTGCAACATGTAATACTTGTATGTGCAACATGTAATACTATTTAAATCAACAAGTAATACTTTTATTTACATCATGTGATACTTTTATGTGTAACATGTAATACTATTGAAATCAAGTAGTAATATTTTTATGTGTATCATGTAATACTATGAAGTAATAGATGATATATAGAAAAATATTGTCTAATACACAAATGTAATACTTTTATGTACAACATGTTATACTATTAAAATCAACAAGTAATACTCTCATAATGTAATGATTTTGTGTGCAACATGTAACATTATTGAAATCAACAAGTAATAATTTTATATATATCATATAATATTTTTATATGTAGTACATAATACTAATTAAAAGTATCACATCATACACATAGAAGTATTATGTGAGTAGAATAACAGTATTACATTATGAATATAATACTTTTATATATGACATATAATACTTTTATACATGATATGTAGTACTTTTTGGTCAACAACGTTGACCGGCGTTGACCAACTGTTGACTGGCGTTGATCGGGCGTTGACCATTGACCGGGTCGAGTTGACCCGTCTCACGGGATGAGGTTCGTGAGACGGTCTCACACAACACTCAATCTACATAAATCTACAATTCGAACTTCTTCCTTTTAACTCATGACTAGTGACCACTCGCCTATTCTCAAAGTTCATCTATATATCTATACATCTTCATATATGTATATATATATATATAAATTATAATTAATCAACTATAAAAACATTCTTTTTTAATCCAGGGTTTAAAATTATTCTTTTTTAGCAAAGAAAATATTTTTGTACTATTGTATCTTATTTATTTAGGAGTTAAGTTTTGGAAGTGTAAATCTTATGTGAAACCGTCTCACGGGTCATTTTATGTGAAACGGATCACCCATAACCCATATTTTATACATCACATACAAATTTGTGGAAGTAAGTTGGGTTAATGGGTAAAAATGATCCGTCTCACCAAAATTATTCGTGAGACCATCTCACATAAATTTTTATGTTTTTTTAATCTTTTTTTTCCTCTTTTGGTTAATTTTCATCATTCCTAGAGAACTTAAAAATAAGAACTAGGTGTAGAAGGGAAAACCTTTTGAACAAACAAAAGTAAAGATAGCATAATCCAAAGCTAAATTTAAAATACTACTAATCTAATTTTTCGGCTCAAGAAAAAAAAAAGAAAAGGAAGTCGGCGATGGGTTCAACCAAAGCAACGACACCTTATTAAGCAGGGCCCTTGGTCTTCATCATCTTGCGGATGGTCGGTGGGAGGGAGAGGTAAGATGTGTAGTCGGTGGGGCTCGACTCAATTGGCGTGATGGCCCAGAATGGTCCTTTTTCAGAACCAAATGCTGCAGAATGCGGGTGGTCACCCGGCATCTCAACATGAGTTTGGGCATAGGCAGCAGCAGTCTCGGCGAGTGGAGGGAGGTTGCGAGCAGAACTCTTCAGCTTGAAAGCAAAAGGGAATAACGATCTTTTGTCGGCGGAGCAGGCAGGATCTGGGATCTGTTCTGGTGGGCTGTGGTAACAAACGGCGATCTGGTTAGCAACAAGGCCAGATGGGGCCAGACTCTTCGAAGAAGGTGGCGGCAACATTTTTGACTGGAGTGAACCAGGCAAAACTCTTGTCCATACTAAAATAACGATGAACCTTAGGAAGGTCATCATTAGCGGCAGTGGGAGGGAAATCAAAATCTTCATTCAACCTTTGGTCGGCCTCACAGGGATACTGTAGGCCAGGAGAAAGTAAAGACCAATTCTGGCAGGGATTGGGAAGGCGTGATGGCCAAACACAATAACATTGGCAGCATTCGGTGCTTGCCTTTCCTTGGGTACCTGGGATCTTCAGAATTTAAATGCTCTAAAAGAGCAAAAATACCTGGAATATTTGGAAGCAGGAATATATACGGATGGTAGCTAGGAGCAGCTCTCTTGAAGTAAATATTATCAACCAAAACAGCATTAACATGAGGCAGGACGGCCAGTAAGATGAAGGCTTGTTCCTTGGTGGATAGATGATCCTCGTATTCAAAAACCCATACATAATACTGTTCCCTCAATCTTAGTTTGGGCGGAGAAGTCATCTTTATTGACACACATCTCGGGCTCTGTGTGGAATCTTTTTCAGACTGAGCAGTAATGGGCTCAACTTCATTCAGATTGGTTATAGTCCAGTCCAGTCCAGTCCAGTCTCTTTGAGATAAGACTTTTCACCTTCACTTTCAGCGGTGGCCTTGCCAATGTGGGCACGCTTCCTCTTCCACATGCTGCTATAAATGGGAAACAGAAAATCTGTTTGGAATAAATAAAACTCTAAAGATACCAGCAAAGTGATCTCTCAAGTTATTTCACAAGTTTTGGAAGTTATCTTTTAATTTACATAACTTTTATAGATTTATATTTTAGCTCCCATAACTTTCTTTTATCTATATATATATAAAAGCAGGATATCCTGCAAAAAATAACTGCAATAAATTATCTACCTATTAAATAATTACTATTTTAATAAACTTATTTATTGCTTTCATATTGTATTTATTGTAAGAAACTCAATATAAATAAATACAAACCTATTTATTGTATTTTAAGAAACTCAATACAAATAAAAATAAATAAACCTATTTATTGTATTTTAAAAAATTCAATACAAATAAATAAATATTTAATTTAAGAAATCAGTTATGATACTCAATTTAGTATTTATTGTATATTTCAAATAAAAAATAAATAGATAAATAAAATGAAATAAGGGATTATATATTTATCATCTCTCATCTTATTTTTAAGTACTTATTTTAAAGGGTAAATTACAAAAAACAACTCCACCTATTGACTTTTTTCAAATTGCAACCTAATTTTTTTTTTTTCCAAATTGCCACCCAGTCTTTAAGTGGTTTTGTCGAATGCAAATTTTCCGGTGAAATAGAGATTAATTTGTTCACTTTGCAAACTAAACTTTGTTTTTTTTAAATCTAATTGCAACCTGGACTTTGAGTGTTTATCAGATTGCAACCAAGAATGAAAATTTCGATTCCAGTGAAAATATAGGTAACGAAATATCGTGAAAATATCGATATCGATAGAAATATGGGTACATATATTTATTGTTATTTTTCCTATATTTACCAATATATTCCGATATTTTCTCGATATTTATTGATATTCCATCGATTTTTTTACCGATGTTACATATATTTCACCAATTTTTACCAATATTTCCTTGATATTTATTTTATGAATATCAATCACACTTATATAACATAAATGTCACACTCATATATAACATAAAGGTATCAGTGTGAAACGAAAAAAAATCATGATTTGCGATTGGACAAAAAAATTAAAGTTTGGGTTGCAAAGTGAAAAAAATTAATTCATTTGCTGGAAAAATGACCGGAAATTTTGCAATCGACAAAATCACAGAAAGATTGGGTGATAATCTTAAAAAAAAAAAACAGATTAGGTTGCAATTTTAAAAAAAGTTGATAGCTGGGGTTGTTTTTTGTAATTTACCCTATTTTAAATCAATTTTAAATATATAATATATAAAATCAATCATTATTTAATGATCTTAAATTTAATATTCATATAAAATTTATCAAACTGAAATATGGAAATATATGTGTGTGGGCTTCAATGATTTTTCATTTTTAAACGTTTTTATGATATATAGTATTAATTTATTGTAAATTGATATTAAAAATGTAGAAATAAAAAAATATTATAGATGTACCTAATAGCTTACACATATAAAATATAAAATAGAAAAAATTAGATTAAAATTATTATTGAAAGTTAACCAACTTATTCATTTGAATATACAAATGTTTTATTTTATCTTTCTTATTTTATATTTATTTGTTGTCAAATTTTATTTATATTTATATTCTGATTAATTGAGGTGACACAAGGGATTGGACAAAGGTAATTTTTCTGATTTTTCACAAATTAAAATTTCATCATTCTTAGTCCCTGATATATTGACTTATCAATCTTATAATTATTATTCATAATTTTTTTATTCAAAATGTGTAGATTAAGTCTAATTTTGAATTGTTTCACTTAAATAGATAGCAAGAGAGATTTTTATGTATTTGATAAGTTGATATAATTTTTTATTTGATTTAAAATAAATGAGTATATGTGGCGTTGAACCAAAAAAATAATTTTAAAATACGTGTGTATTTATAGTTATAAATGCCAATAAAATATATATGTATTTATCTCAATACTTAAATCATAACGTTTCTAATACATATAACTTATTTTTCGATATTAAATTTAGTTTTTAAAATTTCACTACCTATGTAATGTTCTGACACAATTTTTTTATTTTTTTGTTTAATCCATAGATTAATATATTATTTTATATATTTCAAATTTCTAATATTTTCGAATATAATTATTTATAATGTCATAAATTTAAGATAAAAATACATAGCTTTATACTAATACACATTAAAAAAGTATCAATATATTTTGTTAAAATTAATAATAATCATTACATTTTATGTATTATTATATATTTTTAATAATTATATATATCACTGTGCAACGCACAGGTACACTACTAGTTTATTTGATAAAAGGAATAGAGACCATCCACAATAACCCGGTCCATTGATCCGAGTTTTATTTATTAATTACAAGAACTTCCACTTTGCCCATGGAGGTTGAACCTTTACGCACTACACCTTTTTTGTACTCGTTAAATTCACACAAACAAATATATTGTGTAATCCACGAGTATCTTAAAATCATATAGTCTTGTTAAAAATATATGATAGCTTGATATCAATAAAACAATGACTATAGAAGCTTACAATTTCTCAAACACATTACTTACCGCAAGAATCGAGATAACTCTTTATCCCTACAATCTATTATTGTTTTTCTACTCATGCTACTTATGACTGAATCAATCTTTATTATTGTACCTGTTAAAGTAGCAACAAAAAAATATGATGAGACATACAAAAGTCATAAGGGCACATTTTGAGGTAATTCAAACCTTTGAATCTAAAACCACAAGAAAAATTAGATTTGTTTTCATTATTCACAATGGTCAACTAAACACAAATGATATGAAACACGTGTTACAAACATGTTTTTCCCTCTAATTAAGTAGATGTATGTCATTCTCCAAAACACATTGTATAGATCGTAGATTTTGGTTCTAAGTGATTGCAAGCACCTAGCATGATCAATCTTTCTCTTTTGTCGTTCTCAAAGTCAGTCTCTAACTCGGGAAAACTCACATATGGTTGCACGACAAGTTTTAAATAGATAACAAGATATCCATTATGATCACAAGTAACCCACTAATAATCTCATCTTCGTATTAATCTGACTAAGACGATGTGTATATATATATAGATATAATGAAAAGGAATCCATGACATCATAGACTAAATATAATATTGATGTTAAATGAAAAAAATCAAAATATGAAGAAATCAAAAGATTTAGGCGAAAACTTATATGCCCCTGGGGCAAATAGGGCCACGAATTTAGGTGTTATATACATGTTCTTCAGGTGTTATATATATACTCTATATGTGTTATGCTTCTTGGTGTTATAAATATACCCTACATGTATCATATGTATATAAGAGTATTCATGTAATACTGAATAATATATACATGATATCTGTAGGGTATATATTTAACATTATATGATGATTAATTTTAGGACACCATGCTCCTGGAACACACAAGTGTGCCTCAAAGGTTCATTGCTCAAATTGATGGAGAGAAACCCGTTATTTCCTTCTAGCTAAGATATTTTCTAGTTGCAAAAAAATGTGCACCCACCTGACCAAACTCTTTTATTTTTATTATTATTGTATTTTTTTCCTAAAACGCACTATTGTGTTCTTCTCTCTCTCTCTTTTTTTTTTTTTTTTGGCATAAAACATGCTTCTGTGTATTTTACCAGCAATTTCTACTCCTCGATCTGCTATTCTTCACAACAGTTCTTTACATTTTTCTTATTTTCTTTTTCTTCTTCTCAATCTTATTGTTCTTATTCCTTTTCAAATCTCCATGAAAACACCTAATTAAATCATTAACTAAATAACTTGAATAATTATTTGATTGAATAATTAGAAATGAGGATTTAATTTTACTATTTTACACACCCAACAACAAATTAAAACATTATTTTACATGTAATATTACTACTTTAGTCTTTTACTTAATTAATTAAAATATGATCCTAAATTACTTATATATACACACACATATACACTTAATTATCATAATATATACATTAATTGAGATTAATGTATATAAACTTAATTATCACAATATATATTATGTATATAAACTTAATTATGTATATAAACTTAATTATGTATATTAAAATATATTATGTATTTTATGAATGTTTATAAAATGTTCTCTCAACGTAAACACTTCTCAAAATTCACCAATAAAATATTATTTTAAATCTTCAAATGTATATATATACTGACAGAAGAATTAAGAACTTGTATTTTATTGATATAAAGTCTAATATATATATAATACACTTCAAGATCTAAAAAGATATAATGAGATACAAAAAAATCTTAACAACTTTATACATGAGTATGTCTAACTTTATCTCTAAGTGAAATGTAAATTATGTGGGAAAATATTCATTTATAGTGCAAGACATTCCATTCAATTGCAATGCATCAACGCATTGCTGCAAGTCATCCAAAAAATTCTTATGCATAGTTCATTGTGAACGGTTAGAATGGTTTGTATGCATTTTTATTTTTTTGTTAGTATGATGCATTGCAATAACATGCATTGCATTATATCAATGCATGATACCATGCAACCAATGTTATGAATTGCATTGCATTGCAATAACGATGCATTGTATTATATCAATGGCATGATATGAATTGCATTGCATTATATCACTTGGAATATGCATTGCAAATATGCAAATATATACAACATAGATAACATTGGTGAATTAAAAAAAATCATAATCCTAAGACTCGTTCATATATTACAAGATAAAATAGAATGTGTTAATGACATCCAAGATTGTGAGGGTAATATGCAATATATACAAACTAGTTTGTATCTTATCAATGACATCATGCAATGGTTAATGACATTCAATTATCAATGACATCATATGGTTAATGACATTCAAATGTATACATTGATGAATTCAAATAAAAATTGTTGGGCAATAGAATGATATCACACAATGGTTAATGACATCCAAAATTGTAGGGTAATATGTAAATATATAAATTAATATACAATTAAAACATTCGTGAATAAAAATTAAAATTGTGGGGCAATAAACATATTAATATATCTGAAATATATTAAATATTTCAATCTAATGGTTCAAGGAAATGGTTGTAGGGTCAAAATATACAATAGTGTATGGTTGAAATACAATGTTTTGCACATACAATGCTTGCACTGTATAACATGGTTAAAATGGTTGCACTGATATGAAATTGTTAAAATGACATGTAACCAATGTCCCTATTTAAAAAAAGCATGCAAGGTTATAATGGTTGCACTTACATCAAATTGTTAAAATTGTTACCATCGTTAAAAGAACACGTAATAAAATTAATTTTATTATGAAATTTATTAAAACTCCATGATCATATTAGTATATCTCAAATATATTAAATATTTAATTTCAATTTCATCACAATGGTTGTTAATGTTTTATCATTTATTAAATTAGGTATGATTTATGCAAATGAAATAAGTTTGTAACAAAGATTTATATTTTATATAAATGAGCATTCTAAAGCGTACAACTCATATGACCCAATATTAAATGAAAACACACAATATATTTCATAGCCCAAAATAAACTCAAATTAAATGTAAAGCATACAATGTATTTCATAGCCCAGAATACACAAATCAAGACATTGCAGCCCATTGTCCAAAGGTTACACAACTCATATATATTACAAAACCCACAACTCCTATAGTCCAAAATTTAAAAAGTTACCTTAAAAAAAGTTACTGCGGTAAAAAACTCTGGTGTATTAATACCCTATATTTACATATATGTTTATAGTATAAGTTATTATATATTAGCTTTAAGGTATTATACATATAGTACAATGATTTACATATATACCTATAATGTATTACATATTTATCTTTAAGATATTACATATGTTGATACTATGAGGTATTACACTTCTACCTTTAATAATTATAGTATAAGGTATCACATATATGCAATTTTAAGGTACTAGTTGTATATTCTTAGACTCTTAGTATATTAGTTAATCATTCAATGAAGGGTATTAGTTGCAATACTCTTAAGGTATCAGTTGAAAGTTCTTAAGGTATGTGTTGTATACTCTCTTAAGGTATTAGTTTTCTAATGTACTGTAAAAAGTGAGTTTAAAATCTTTTAATTTCAAATACAAGATGATTGAATAACCAAAATTGAATTATTAGTTTTGTTCTTGCCTTCTTAAGGTATTAGTTTTGTTCTTGCATAATTGTTGAGTCATCTTAGAAAAACCAAAATTGAATTATTAGAACTCATATGTAATAAAATTTATTTTTTACCCTTAAATCAATTTATTTAATTAACGTAAAAAAATCTTTTTATTACATGATATAGATTATAATAATTCAATTTTGATTTTAAACATTTAACCCTTTATTGTATCAGGAAAACAGGACGAATGAGCTAAATTGGTATTGAACACCCAATTTCAAAAAGTAGTACATGATCGGAGTTCGAAACGTAACTCCGAACTCAGCCTTTTTCTTTTTTAAAATCAAAATCCAAGATTTTAATTAATTTGCAACTAAATTTTCTAAAACAGAGGTTGGGATTAATTTAGGCTTATGAAATCAAACGTTGCTCATAGTGATTAAACAAACACCAAATTCTCTGGGGTCAATACTTGTCAGCCTAAATTTATAAAGAGACTCAATTTTTTTTTTTATCAACAAATTCATAACTCCATTATTGATAATTCAAGAAGCACATGATTACAAGATATTACAAAAACAAATTCCAGCAAAAGGTCCACATGAAACGGGGGAACAAAGAAAGAAATTAGGTTAAATTTCTCATCTAAAGTAATGACTGCTTACAATACACTATTTATAAAGATTCAGAAAAAGGCATTTGATACTTCAAAGACTAATTTTGAAGAAAGTTAGATATTTTTCAGACCCATTTTAAAAGATTAAATGAGATGAAAAAACATGTTCCGTACAAAATCAACAATATTATTGATTAATTAAGATTAGTATTTTCAAGAGACCCAAATATATATATATAAATTTCCAAGGTAGAGCCAAAAGAGACCCAAATTGTGTTTCATATCCATGCTATATATACATATATAACATGCAGGAACAAACCAAAGTTATTGGAAGCATAAACATAGAAATAAAAGCTACCATATATGAATAAAAAGCTTAATTAATTAGTAATAAAAGTGGAAACCCATTTTAGTTTCAGCAAAGTCCAAGAGAGAATCAATCTCATGCTCATCAATGAAGCCACTCCCATTGGCATCTGCTTCGCTCATGCCACGGCTGCTCTTCAAGGTGCTGAACCACCCCCCGCAGCTCCGCACTGCCTGCCGGAGCTCCTTCTGGCTGATCCGCCCGTCCTTGTCCACGTCGAACTTCATCAGCCAATTCTTGAACTCATCCACCGTCATCTGGTACTTGCCGCCGCTCGGCACCACCGACCGTGCTGTGTCGCCGCCTCTTATCGCCATTAATACCAATATATGTTACTTGATGATCAGCTAAGTGTTTGGATCAACTTGTGATTGATAATGGATGGGAGAAGGGATCTTAATATATGTGAAAAGAAAGCGTCATGGAATTTTCTTTAATGGGTTCTTTTTTCTAAAAAAATTGAGAGTAGGGTCGTGGGAATATATACTTTGAAATGGCAATCAATGGTGTTTTGAATGAATATGTAGCTAGGGTTTTATTCTATAATTGTATTTCATTTTAGTGGGGAATTTTTGCAAAGATTGGTATTCCTAATCCACAATATCTTTTCTATTTTGCTGTCGTTTGAACAATGGAAAAGTAGCTAATTAATTTGTACCCTTTTTTTTAATGAAATGAAGAAGTATTAGAAAAATGTGTGAGAATCATTTGGTATAAATGTAACAGGCCATCCACGTGTTCAAATTACTAGATTAAATGTGATTTTGAAGACTATATATGATATTATATCTGAACGATAATATTAAAATATTCATGGTGTACAACTCTTAATATGTACATTGCTAATATGATGTATAATGATCTCATAACCCTGTAATATGGAAAATGAAATTAATTGATATGCTGAATATTTGACACGGCAGCAGTATGTGCCCACGATGGATTGGGTAGTAGGGTTGTACATATATCTGGATATTAAAGGATTTTAAACTAAAATAAGAGCGATTGATCTCAAATATGTCAAAACATAGATCTAATTAAAACATCTGCTAACGAATTTGATCTTATGTATATTTCAGAGTTATACATATGGTGTGTAAATTGTTATGGACCAAATATATGCAATAAAATTAAAAGTAATAATAGACCACTATTTTTTGTATCTAAATATAATATACTCCCTGGCCTTTTGATTTACTTTTTCAGTGGAGCTTTCAATATTTGAAGTTTAAAGATTCTGAAGCAGTTAAAATAAATAAAAATTGAAAAACAAGTATTAAATATTTAGAAGATTATAATGGGCATCGCGATGTGTGGAAGTGAGTAAAGAAGAACAAAAATGCAGCTAAATGTGAGTGATGAGTGTTATGATAAAGTTTTGGGCAAATCTAGACTATATCGGAGCTTAAATGATAGAATCTAATTCCCTCTCCATTTCTCATTTTAAATTCGACCAACTACCACACTTGACCAATGTGTTTTTAATTTTAATTTAGTAAGTTATTTTCCCTTCGAATTTCTATAGAGCTTAATTGTTCGTGTGTGTACCTTCTGTACTTTGATCGAACACCTTATCTGCAACTATGCAAGAACAAAACTTTGCAGCAGATTGATCGATCAAGAATTATACTAAAACGCAATGAATCAACACCATATATTCACATGCAAAAAGTGTGCGAAATTTATTGATCGAAGATGAAAAAATCAGTGTTAGAACGGCTTGGGCTAGTTTGGGTTTGGCAGCCTGGCCAAACGGGTGTTGGGTCCAGGTTTATTCTTGGCCCGGGTTTGCTCTTGCGGTTTTAGGGTGTATAATGGGCCTTGGTGGGTTTAGGTCTAGCCCAATAGTGTAATATCGTCAAATGACGATCATGCCCTTAGTATTCATGACAAATTTACACTTTTACCCTTTAATTTCCAATAATCTACAAATATGGAAACCCTAGACAGAAATCGACCTATATCGATCGTGGCCATCTCTTCTCCTTCGACCTGCGGCAACCTGTGAGAGACGATGAGGTGACCAATCGAAGCTCGACACCGTTGTAACTTGATACTACCAAACATCTCTACTTAGTCCAAATGATTCTCACTGCACCCCATTGTTAAAATTCGCCCCAAAATCGATCTTCAACAACGACCCACTAATTGAAAAGGAATTTGAATTTATTAATTTTGGAATTTGAATGTTGTAAATAGGTGGAGAAAGAGTTGATTTCCAATGTCAAACCAAAAAGTAAAAACTATAATCTAATCCCGTTGTTGGGTTGAGATACCGTGACAGTAGCCTCAGATTGCCCTCGAAGTGGACATATGCCTTCAGGGATTGATGTTAACCCATTAATCGACAACCTATCCTATCGGAATTAAACATGGATGATTCTTATTTCGAGAGTGACCATTAGGGCATCCACATCAATAAAATATAAAAATATAATAAAATAATATCAATGCTTTATAGATATTTTTGTTTTATCTAAAATGTCCCACCTAACATCCACCCCACACTCTTTCTCTCTCCATTTTAAGCATTCTTGCAGGGCAATTCCAACACCATACAAGAATGTCTCTTCCATACTGTTATAAATATATATTTATATGGACATTACTATAAACTCTTCATGTTTCATGACCTTTGGAATTCATACTATTACATATATATTATACTCAAAGGATTGAATATGAATGAATAAAATTTCTCCATTCTCAATCTTTATCATTTTTCTATTTTGTTACTTTTAATATTGTTGATCATGTATTGTTTCATACGAAAAGATGCATTGGATAACATATTTTACAACACGTTATCAGCACGAGTCTCTATTGATCGAATCTGAGTTGAGTAGTGTCCTAGGAAAATAATCATGTTTTTCCTGCAATGTATTTTTGTTTGATTCAATCCAAATATCTTATCTATTGATATGATTGCAATTTGATTCAATAGTATTCGAATTCTGATATTTCCTTGTAAATTAGTAACTTTATGTATTAGACTTATAAATTAGTAGGCTATTCTTTCATTAAACTTGAATCTGTAAATATGGAGTTGACATTGAGTTTAATATGTCCATAATTTTATGAACCAACTTTATTTGTGGACTTAAGTTTTGTGATCAAGTATCTAGTCTATGTAATCATACGTATATGTGAATTTTTCATGATCTGTTACTATCTAAAACTTGAAACATGATATTTAAATTTTTTTTCTTTTTCCTAAGATGGTATTGGTGTGGTCGAACTGATGACATTCGAATTATTTGGGAAAGCGAACGCGAACCGGCTCGAAGATAAAAACCAACCGATGCGAACAGAATGGAGATGCAAGCAGAACATCAAAATGCAAACAGAATAGTTCGTAACTCACATGGAAATAAACACGAACTAACTAGACTTTGGGATAAGAAGACGAACTAATCCTGAATATATGAGGCGAACTAGTTCAAATTCAAATAACCGCCATGATCGCGGATAAATCGCCCACTTTCCACCTTTTTAGGAAAAATCTAACTGTCACGTCCTTCAGGGAGTATTTATAACCTTTATTCTTTTTTTTCTTTAACGGAGATAAGAACATACATAAAATTATTAGAAAAAAATAACTACTGGTTTTTTTCTGGATCACTGACTTGAGCGTCGGAGTCTCTTCACGGGAAAAAATCCCCGGTGTTCTTTGTTTTGCAGGTATTTCTAACCGGAGAATTTCAATCTACATCGGAGAAGAAGAAAATCGGATCGGGAACGAATCAGGTATGAATGTGTATATCTAGTTTGTGTTGATTTTGGGATAATTTCTTCTCAATTTCAAGTTGAATTAAATGAATTGCGGGCTTTGGTTTCACCATCTTGTTCAACAATTAAATTCAAATGAGTGTCAAAACAAACTGTTTATGTCCATTGTAGCAATAAAATTTCGTGTCTGCAATATCAAAACACAAAATAAAGTGATGCAAATTAAATATATTTGAATTAAAACAAAGTGGGTACAAATCTCTATGTATTCCTATGATTCTTCTCTTCAAATTGTTACGGATCTTGAAATTGAATATTTGACTGGATCTTCAACAATGATTTTGGAATCCTCCGTGAAGAACGCCTTGAATGTGTAAAGAATGTCTTGAATTTTGACTTGACAACGTTGATGAGAGGGGTTTAGCACCTTGATCTCTGATCGAACGCCCTTTTTGGTGACTTTCTACGAAGAACTCCTCGAACCTCGGAGAGAGAAATTCTTGAGTCTTGAAATCTTGTCTTCCTTGTATCTTCAGCTCTTGAATTCTTGAATTGTCTTTTGTGTTGAACTTATGAAAACAGACCCATATTTATAGGTGTATGATATGAAACATTTCCATATACGGTTTAGGGAGATGCAATCTGATTGGTCATCCATGATTTGAAAATATATTTTCCTTAATCAAAAGATGTGATTTTATTACCAAATTTGGTATATCACCTCCATATTTGCAGGATTTAATCTTGATTCCCAAGCAACTAGATTTGAACACATGTCACAATTTTGATTGGTCAGGAATACATATTAAAATATCAATTATTATCTATTCTTTTAGGAATTAATTTAATTTAAATTCCTAAATACAAATAGAAAATTGATTTCTAATACACTATTTACATGTGGCATCATTTGATAGGCTGATAAAATTTGACTATCTACAAATGCCCCCTCGAGACTTGTTCACGACGACATGTCTTGGAGTGGACGAGTCTCGATTTTTTTTTTGAAGCATGTGAATGACCATATCATGCAGCTTATTCAACTTGATATTGAACTTGAATTTGACAGATATTTTATACTCTTGTCAAGGAGTTCTTCAATTTTGACAATTTGAATTTTATAGATAGTTTATACTCATATCAAGGAGTTCTTTCATTTGGATTTGGATTTGGATTTGATAGATAGTTTATACTCATATCAAGGAGTTCTTTCATTTGGATTTGGATTTGATAGATAGTTTATACTCATATCGAGGAGTTCTTTCATTTGAATTTGGATTTGGATTTGATAGATAGTTTATACTCATATCAAGGAGTTCTTTCATTTGGATTTGGATTTGATAGATAGTTTATACTCATATCAAGGAGTTCTTTCATTTGGATTTGGATTTGATAGATAGTTTATACTCATATCAAGGAGTTTCAAGAATTTTAAGCTCGTGTATCATGGAGCTTTCACATGACTTGATTTGTAGACCTTTTATACTCGCGTCAATGAGTTTTGACTTTTGATTTGAGAAACTTTAGATAGTTTTTTGCTCATATCTAGGAGCATTGCAGACAGTTTACGCTCTTATCAAGGAGCTCTTTTTTGTAGGGTCATCATTTTTTGCCCCCATCTTCTTCTTCTTCTTGCATTTGTGGTCTTTTGACTTCATTTGCAGCTAAGCTAAGCTCCAAGTCATGAGCTTTAGTGGCTAATTCTTCGAAGGCCTTCGGCTGAATTGCTTGAAGGATGTAACAAATGCTCTAATGCATGCCTTTAGTACATATCTCAATTGCTGAAGTTTCAGATAATCGATCTTTACAATTGAGGCTCAAGTTTCTCCAACGATTGATGTAGTCAATGACCGACTCTTCATCATGTTGACGTGATTTTGTGAGCTCGAGCATATTGACTGTTCGTCGAGTGCTATAGAAACGGTTGAGGAATTCATGCTCCAACTGCTCCCAACTGTCAATTGAGTTTGGTTCCAAGTCGGTGTACCATTCAAATGCACTTCCATTCAAAGAACGAACGAACTGTCTCACCAAGTGATCGCCATAGGTCCCAGCATCATTGCATGTTTCGATGAAGTGAGCAACATGTTGTCTTGAATTGCTGTTGCCATCAAATTCCTGAAACTTTGGAGGTTGATATCCTTCAGGCATCATCAAATTGTCAATCCTTGCGGTGTATGACTTGGTATACATTGAAGACAACTTGGAGCTTCCATTGACGTTGTTGATAGTTCCCATGATGAAGTCCTTCAGTTGATCGGCAGAAATCACTCCATTCGACGAGACTTGCAACTCTTCATGTTGTGACTTCTTCGCTTGAGTTGAAAATATTCTCGTTGAGTTGTTTGCCTCCTCAACTTTATCGTGAATCTTAATTTGTTTGCTCATCACACATTTTGAATCAACATTGTCCATCAACTTTGTAAGTAGCGCATCTCGTGCTTGGACATGTTTCGTGAGTTCTTCGAAAGCTTTGGCCAGATTTACGATTTGCTCTTCAAGGGTCATCGTGGCTTGTACTGAAGACATTGATACTTTGGAAGTTTGTGAAGAGAAGAGATGAAAGGAAGAGATCGTCTCACTGGGCGTGCCAAAAATTTGTAGCAATAAAATTTCGTGTCTGCAATATCAAAACACAAAATAAAGTGATGCAAATTAAATATATTTGAATTAAAACAAAGTGGGTACAAATCTCTATGTATTCCTATGATTCTTCTCTTCAAATTGTTACGGATCTTGAAATTGAATATTTGACTGGATCTTCAACAATGATTTTGGAATCCTCCGTGAAGAACGCCTTGAATGTGTAAAGAATATCTTGAATTTTGACTTGACAACGTTGATGAGAGGGGTTTAGCACCTTGATCTCTGATCGAACGCCCTTTTTGGTGACTTTCTACGAAGAACTCCTCGAACCTCGGAGAGAGAAATTCTTGAGTCTTGAAATCTTGTCTTCCTTAAATCTTCAGCTCTTGAATTCTTGAATTGTCTTTTGTGTTGAACTTATGAAAACAGACCCATATTTATAGGTGTATGATATGAAACATTTCCATATACGGTTTAGGGAGATGCAATCTGATTGGTCATCCATGATTTGAAAATATATTTTCCTTAATCAAAAGATGTGATTTTATTACCAAATTTGGTATATCACCTCCATATTTGCAGGATTTAATCTTGATTCCCAAGCAACTAGATTTGAACACATGTCACAATTTTGATTGGTCAGGAATACATATTAAAATATCAATTATTTATCTATTCTTTTAGGAATTAATTTAATTTAAATTCCTAAATACAAATAGAAAATTGATTTCTAATACACTATTTACATGTGGCATCATTTGATAGGCTGACAAAATTTGACTATCTACACCCATTTTCACTTCATAAATGTTTCTTGCCCAATTATCAGTTGCTCGACTCACTTACTCGGGTTTCGTTCAAGTTAGTTGGTAACATTTTACTACTGATTATAATGGTGTGAATACCTAAAATCAAGTCAATAATGAGCTGGATATCGTGTTCTATGAGATATACTTTTTTCTAATGTTTGGTGTATTGATGCTTATAGTGTGTTTCAAGTGATTTGCTATACTTGGAGTCAATATGCATGAAGGAAATATAAGTATAGAATTTCACTGATTAGAATTATTGGAATTATTTTCTGTTAAACATGCATATTTTAACGAGTTGTGAGTAAATTGTTATAGTTTTTCTTAATGACGCTTGATTAAAAATAGATTGAATTGCATTGAAGCAAGATCACTATAATTTATATAAATTTAATAGTGATACATTGTCTGATGTTTTACAGACTTCACTTAGTGTGTGTTGATATGTTGAAAGAAAATTATCTATCAATTTGGGAGAATATGCATCAAAGTTATGCTTTAGCTAGCTATCTGCATGTGTAGTTCCTAAAATCTTATAAGTGATTTATGTAGATGTGAATTTGTTCACTTGATGTTTTGAAACTACATCACATAAGCTTTTGAGGTTGAAATGTTCTAAATTAAGTGAAATAATTATACATGGTTCTCATTTCAATTCCGACATGAAGGCAAAAGCCTATATTTTCTCCAAATTTCATATGCTAATTTGCCTTAAGCAAACATGGTCTTGGAGAACAATAATATTTAATGCTTGATAGATAATGAGACCAGTCACACTATTTTTACAGATAGAAAATCCTTTCAAATTTTGATCGGGAAGAAAATGATTGTTACTACAATTGCAGATGATGATCTCTTAGTCGTAGGCTCTGGTAGAGCTTTATTAATTCTCCCTATGGGTACTAAATTAAAAATATGTTGTTTATTTACAATCTAAGCGTACCCTTCTTGATTTTATAAACATTATTGGAACAATTAATTTCACATTGAACAAATAATGAGAATAATGTAGAAATATCTTAATAACTCCGTCCGCAACATGGTGGAAAGAAGTTCAAGAACTTCATTCTTCCTCCTGATCTGGATTGTATTATACATACTTCGGACCTCCTTATCTCCTATTTTTCTTGAATGAATTCATGGAAATATATGTGGATCAATTCATCCAATATTAGAACAATTTCAATATTTCATGATCTTGATTGATGCTCTACTAGATGAACTAATGTGTATTTATTATCCACCCTAAATTATGTTTTCGTAAACTTCATTGCCAAAGTAAACTTTAGGATCAATTTCTCAATTATCCGATTAAATTCATTAGAATGGATAATATCA
Organism: Scutellaria baicalensis; assembly: GCA_005771605.1. NCBI lineage: Eukaryota > Viridiplantae > Streptophyta > Magnoliopsida > Lamiales > Lamiaceae > Scutellaria > Scutellaria baicalensis. Next base: position 34,586,749 of record CM016722.1, on the reverse strand, counting down.
GTGGATTCATAACGAAAACTTTTGATAACTATTTTATGTTATTATGAATTAAAGTGGAGCATTCGATTCCTTACGTACACACTCAAAATGGTCTAGAGGTGAATCATTCAAATATATCAAATTAATCGCTAGACATTTACTACAAAATTCCGACTTATCAATTTCATGTTGGACTCATGCATTTTTGCATGTTGTTTCTCTAATTCAAGTTCGCCCAACAGCATGTCTTGAATATTCCACTTTACAATTACTGTGTGTCCATGATATAGTATAAATTTATAAAATATTCATCGGCATTACGGGGAGACTGATAATAGTTAATAATTAAAAGAATGCCGATAAATTTTATTAAATCTATATTATTTAGATTCACGCACTAGTCAAACTGAACTGGAAGTTCAGAAAATAATTAACTTACAGTATTGTGCAAGTAATCTACCAGATGTGTTTATTGATTATAAAGAAGTGACAAAATCACATATATCTGCTATGAATGCACCATCAAAAGTGGAAATTCTTTGAAATTCAATATATTTGATGTAACTCTGCGCCTGAAGCGTAAAAGGTCTATGAATACAAAAGATAAAAATCCGCAGAAACAAAAACTAACAAAAATATTCAGTCACTCAAAATATCTCCTAAAGAGATTCATCCCGAAGATGAAAAATCCTAATAATAATGTACGTGCACAAAATAATGTAAACACTAGGATTGTGGAACGACTAGATCAAAATATTTTGGAAAATAATGAGGATCTGGTATAAATATCAAAGTTGCAACTAATATTATAGATATGTGATAAACTCAATATATAAATATTATTGTTGTCGACAACATACTGGCCTCCAAAATTGCTCTTATCATCTACAAAGATAATCTGGATCCAGAACCCAAGTCAATGGTTGAGTGCCAGAAGCGCTCAAATTGGGTAAGATGGAAAGATGCAATAGAGGCTGAACTAGACTCGCTTAATGAAAGAAATGTTTTTGGTGTTATCGTATGTACCCCTGATGATCTTATCCCTGTAGGATATAAATGAGTATTTGTGCGAAAAAGAAATGAGAATAATGAGGTAATATAAAGCGTGATTAGTAGCTTAAGGGTTCCTGCAGAGACCCGATATTGTTTTCTGTCAACATATTCTCCTATTATAAATGATTAGTTTCACTACTTTATATCAGCAAATACAAATTGAAGAATGCATTTGATGAACATTGTTACTACATATCTACACAAATCTTTAATTGCAAATATTTATTCAAATAAGTGAATTCTTCCTGAAGAAGGATTATATTCAAATAATTATGCATTTTCTTGAGTGATTATAATGATGCAAATATTAGATGAATATTGTATCATTTTTATATGTTAATTATATGCATTTTTATATGTTAATTGAAGAAGCAAGTTCGACTTTAAAAGTCGACTTTGAAATAAAAACTTTAGGTAAGATCAATTATTATCTCAACCTGCAGATCGAGTATTTTCTTGATTGAATTTTCATACACTAATCAACCTTCTCGAAGAAGGTTTTGGAAAGATTTTACATGGATATGTCTCATCGACTAAGTAAAACAAACGATATCTCTTGAAGTGGGTAAGAACCCATTTAAATATGAAGAAAATTTTGAGTATATATAGGACCTGAAGTTCCTCACTTCTAATTCATCCTTCAAAATGGATCAGATTTGATATTATGGTAAATCTACTAGTAAAGGCTTAGTGTTCCTCCAATATATTGAATTATCATTAAATATATTTCGGTATTTTTAAAATTCATTTTATCTTGTTACTTTACAATAAGTTTTTGGTAGATTATTCACATGCTGGTATATATATCTGATCTTCGTAATGTCAAAACACAAACTAGTTATGTTTTCAATATGAAGGTAGGTTAAACAAATTTTGAATTAACACTTCTTCAAACCACTTATTATTATATGATGTCTCATGAAAACGTGTATGATTAAAAAAAATTTGATAAAATACATTTGTGAGTCATGTGGTATTAGTAAATATTTTATAATTCTCAGTCATTTATGAGGATAATGCAACTAGTGTTGCATAAATGTGTAGCGGGAATGTGAAATAAAAATTTAATAAAACTCATGAACTCCAGAAGAGTTGTGAAATTATACAAAAAGTACGCTCTAGTGACAATCTTGCAGATTTGTCTACTAAATCCCTACCTACATCTACTTTTGAAAAATATGTTCATAGTATTGGAATGTGTAGGCATAGAAGATTGTTGTTTTAAAGAGGAGCGTTAAACAATGCTAAATGTTGGGTCTTGAAGACCATCAGTTTTACTTATTTAACCCTGAAGGTTAGGTCCTGAAGACCAGTGTTGTACTCCTTTTCCTTGACTAAATTTTTCCACAGAGTTTTCTTAGTTAAAAGTTTTTAACGAGGCAGTTAGTGTAACACATTAAGATCTTGTATGTCATTTACTCTTTTCTCGTCTAGTTTTTTCCCACTGGGTTTTTCTAGCGAGTTTTTAACGAGACATGTACATAAAATCGTAATGTCCAAGGGGGAGTGTTATAAATATATATTTATGTGGACATTACTATAAACTCTTCATGTTCCATGACCTTTGGAATTCATACTATTATATATATATATAATATATATATATATTTTTTTTTACCCAAAGGATTAAATATGAATGAATAAAATTTCTCCATTCTCAATTTTTATCTTCTTTCTATTTTGATACTTTTAATATTGTTGATCATGTATTGTTTCATAGGAAAAGATGCATTTGATAACATATTTTACAACACATACTTTATTATATAATATTGACTATAATATTTAAGAATATGATGAAAAATAATTGATGTTGGTGCTCTTATGGTGATCGTTTCTCTCTATAAAGGAAGACATGAATCAGACAACCCATATAAATGAAGCCCTCAATCAATTAATAACTAACTCAAACACCACGAATTTTGGATACAAACTTCAATTCTGCACCAAAGCCCTCAGAAAAACATAACTAATTAACTTGAGCTTCTTTAACAGCCGGTTCGGGTCTGCTTCTATTTGTCCGGTTCGGTTTGAGATTGTCCGGTTTTCATCGATGAATCCGGTTCTGCAACCACAGTTCGGAATTAAGAGAAATGGCCGGTTTTCGAGAGTCATAGTCGAACAGGTATGCTGACCTATCAATTATGAATATATATATATATATATATATGTGAGTATCAGCACATGCGTCGGATGTGGAGGATGAATTTTTAAATAAAAAATATTATATTGCTACTAATCTTAAATAATAATTTTTTATAAGGATATACAACCTATATTAAATTAAATTAGATTCAAAAAAATCTAGTAAATTAAAGTCCTAGTATAATAGAGTCTTACTAATAGATCATGATTTTGGTTTGGAATGCTAATGTAAAAATATTTAAATATGAAAATTAAAAATTACTGTTATAAACTTAAATAAAATCTTTAATAAGGATATATTAAGCAATCCATATTTTGTAAGAAATTGCCATAAATTAAAGTCCTAATATAATAGAGTCCTACTTATAATAGAATTCTATACGATTTAAGTTTATAATTCTAATGTAAAATTATTTAAATATGAAAATCACAAATTACAATTATAACCTTAAATAAAATCTTTAATAAGGATATTATATTAGACAATCCATATTTTGTAAGAAATATCCATACTTTTATATAGATAATAGATATATATATATATATATTATTGTGGACTGTGGTTAATAATTATATATAATAAAGTCAATATAGGCATTAATATTAAATTATTAAATCTAAAAAAATTAAAATCTATAAACAATTAACTTTTACTATAAACATCAAAATATCTCCTAGAAAGCAGTGGTGATTGTAATGTTACATGTAACTGATGATAGGCGAGATCAGTCAAATGCTGTATTGTTTGTTAACTGGTCGGATAATTGATAACTGCTATATTTATTATAAGTAGGTTTCACCAAAAGCTAATGAGGATAATTAAATCTTTGGTTTATTGCAACTAATTTAATGGTGGGCTGGTTTTTCAATTTACATCTCAATCTTTTTTATCTGCAGATTGTAATTTATAACAAAAGTATTTTTCTCAATCATGTTTTATGTTGCTGAGTCAATCCCAACTCGAAGTTTCCTCAGACATCTGCCATTGTGGATATTATGTTTAATCACAAGTCGAGAAATGAAAGAGATTCATCAGAATACCTTAGTGAGTATTAGCAACATTAATTAGTTCCTTATTTATTGTAATTAAATATTTTTGGCTAGACATATAAATGTAAAGGGGATTCGTTTAACAAAAAAATAAATTAAAGGGTAATGTTGACATAGCCCTAACATAGCGATTTTCATCAATTTTTCTGAGTTTTAATTCCTTATAGAATTTAACATGACTTAACTTTAAAGGTGAAATTATCAAAATATAAAATAAACAGTCATGATTTATTCAAAAGTTTAGGGAAAAAAAAAAAAAAAAAAAGGTCATAGCCTTATGTATAGGGAATACATAATATCATGGAAAATAATTTAACAGAAATGAATTGCTAATCTCATAACCATCGTCCCATATATTTTCAAGGGAATGATGATTCCTAATTACAAGAATGAGTAGGAAAGATGATTAGATTTCCTTTACATTTCATCGTATTAATCACATGAATCCTTAACAGCTAAACATAATTAAGGATGAATCAGCCATTTCATTAACTTTTGTTTGATTGATTAATTAAAATTCTTTATAGAACAACATTTAATTAATTTTGGGATGCAGATTTTTGCACCATAGATAGCAATTGAAGTCTTTGATTACTTAACCACGTTCTTGTGTGTAAAAACAAATACATATATAAATAAGTGAATATATACTTAAAACAAAACAAAAAAAGATTTGATACAAAATTATCTCTTACAAATGAACAAGAGAAATTACTGGAACTCAAAAGGCTTGTTATTTGTCTTCTTCTCATAGCACACCACAAAAAAACAGTGCTCCCACCCCAGAAAAACACACACAAAAAATCATATAATATATATCAAAGCTTATAAAAATACGTATCTGATCAAAGCTGTATATACATAGAGGAGCATTAATAGTCAGATTCATTATCATAAATCTTCATATGCAACTGCTGCTGTGCAAAAAGCACAAGCCTGTCCATCTCTCCGGCGGTGTCGATAAGGCCAGTGTGATCGGAGTCGGCGGCCTTCATGGCCTGAACGGACTTCCACCACCCCCACCACGACCTCAGGCTGTGAAGAGCTTCTTTCAGCTCTTTACGGCTAATCCGACCATCTTTGTCTTCATCGAAATTACTCACCCATGGGGGCACTGGCCCCTGGAATTTTGGAAAAAAACTAAGGGTATTTATGTAATTTTTAAAATTTTAATTTTAAAAAAATAGAAAACATGTACTAAGACATAAACAAACGGTATCTTTTATAGGTGTAAATTTATTATTCTTATTCTTTATGTCAATCAAGGTAGAAATCCTCTCTCTTTCTATCTTTCTCACTATCTTATCCATCTAATTTTAGGTAAATATTGTGTTATCTTATTTCTTTACTCTATATTTTTTTTATTATTGTTGATTTATTGTTATCAATGAAGATACTATTATAATCGATTTTAAAATACGTAAAATAAAAGGGACATGTTGCAATTCATGTTTTAAGTGATTTATTTTTGGGTTAATTGCAAAAAGAATCACAAACTCTATTCAATTTGAAAGTTTAACCAACTTTTTGAATATTATAAAATAAAACATGAACTTTCATATTTTTGATAATTTTAACCTACAAATAGATTTCAGTTATTTTTATTCTTGACAATAACTTCCACCATTTCAAAACAACTATCACTTTGTACATTAAGTCATTGTTTTTTGAAATTGTGATAGTTATTTTCAAAATGAACATAATCAAATTTTGTTTGCCAGTTAAAATTGCAAAAAATATGAAAATTTATGTTGTATTTGCTAATATTCAAAAAGTTGTTTAAAATTATAAATTGAGTAAAAATTTTGATTTTTTTCTTTGCAATTAACCTTTTATTTTCTTACATTGATGTTGTTAAATTGAGATGTAATTAAGTTATTAAATTTTTTATTGTAATTTATTGTTATTAGGATGAGTCTCATGTGAGACCATTTCATAGATTTAATTATTTGAGATGGATCAACTCACAACTTACACTTCACAATTCACATATAAATTTATGAAAATAAATTTTATTTGTAGGTATAAAGATTTTTCTCAGTATAACAATTAACAGTCCATGAATTCGTCTCATATAAGTTTTGGTATTTTTCTATTAGGTTTGATACGGGCCCCCTGAATACAAATCCTGGGTCCGTCACTGTATATATATATATATATATATATATATATGCATGGTTTTTATTGTGAAAAGTGTGTTTTTGGAGTGGTGGAAGAATCTGGTTGCAACTGGCAAATTATGAAAGACATGTAGCAGCTTCACCTCTACTTTATTTTGGCATCTTTTAATTTGCTTTTTTTGAATTAAATGATGGATGCTTCATCCATAAGGTATATATGATTAGGTTTTAATAAGTAGTGATGCATTGATTGTGGTTTGATTCATGTATGTATGTGTCACTGTTGTGGAATCTGAATTGGAGATATATATTAGGGCAGCCGTAATACTGCCCCATTCCAAAATAAATGTTGTTTAAAACTTTTGCATTTATAAATTAAGGAATGTGATAAAAAGTTCAATCTACCCATATTTAAGTTTAATTAATTAGGGGTTTTTTTATCTCTTTAACACATTTAATTTGAGATTAGTAAATATGTTTTGGAATACGAAGATGACACTTATTTTAGGACAAATTTTACTTATTAAAACTACATTTATTTTGGAACGGAGTTAGTATATAATATAACAGGCTGGCTGTTGTATTGTACCAATCACCTTTAGAGTTGCAAAGAATATATTAAAATGACACAAAAAAGTTAAAGAAAAGAAAAGGAAGATAAAAAAATATATTCTATATATATAATACATGTTTTATTATTAAAATATTGGTTCCTCATGTAATTAAAAACACGTTCAAAATGAACCAGCAGATGCTCATATAAGTATTTAGAAATAGTAATTTTGGATCATAATTTTTTCCAAATAGATCTCAATATATTTTGAATTGGCTTGACATGTCAAGCTTGTGTTAATACTTAGAGTTAATTTTTATCGGAAAAATCACAATTAAAGATCGTCATTTTAATCATGATGTTATTATTAGTAAAAAATAACATAACCTTATATATAACCTTATATGTGTATTATAATTTTTGACCTTGGTCAATTTTGGAAGAAAAAGAATTGTTGCATGTCCAATTGTTCTGACACGTCAACAGTCAAACACGATAGTTTCAAAGAGACCATCAACTTCATTAGTAACTTCAAGAATTTTTATATTTTTCTATGTTGGATGTGCAAGATATAATTTGTCAAAACTGACCAATGTCAAGGTTATCTTATTTTAATTTATAGCGAAAATTTTGATTAAGGTTACAATTCTTGTAAAAATTATGATTATTAGTGTCCAACCTCAAGAAACTATAGGGTTTAAGGGGGATTTTCGGGAAAAAAAAATCCTTAAACAAATTAAAGTAAGTTAATCCTATCTAGCTTGATTAATCAAGCCAAGTAATATTGTTAACTCTATAATCCTACTACCCTACCTACCGTGGCACACATTAATATATTCATCGCTGACGTGTCAAATATTTAATATATCACTTAATTTCACTTCCATATAACAAGAGGTTGAGATGATTACACATCAACGATTGTCATATGAAGTGTTGTTCACTGTGGACATTTTAACATTTTCTACTAGCTCTAATTCTAGTTTTCACGATTAGTTCCACCCTGATTCTGAATAACTATCTCAAAATGGTTAGCATTGAAATTTGAAAATATGCAGAAAAAGATATGGGTAAGCCCATAATTTTGTGCTTGTGCATGACTAGAGTATTTTCCCATTTAAAATGGGTCATCTAAGTGGCCCATAATTGTAATTACAAGAGCAACATTGAGGTCCGTCAAATTAGATTATGATCCAGGCCGAACTCTAGTATGGTTTAGGGAATCTTCTATTCGGCCTTTATATGTTGCTTAAAGAGCATACGTGAGGTGTATTAAGTGTGATGAAACACGAAATGGAAGAAAACAAAAAGGTGGGGAAGAGAAATGGTGTTGGAATTAGTCCCCAGTTATTTATTTACAAAGAAAAAGGAAGAATCAAGAGATGGTTTGAAGAGATGTTAAGACTTGATGATTTGGATCAATGAGGTCTCTAGCCCGGCCTGCTTCAACCACCCAATCTGTCCTGCTCAGCATCAAAACCATGAGCAGTGCACTGACAACCTGGGCCCCGAGCAGGCCCAGCCAGAGGCCCAATAGGCCCATCTTCATGACAAAGCCCATAAAGACAGCGAGTGGCAACCCCACCCCATAAAATGACCCCAAAGTAATATGCACACCAAGAGTCGGCCTAGCACTGCCCCTCAGGACCCCACACCCAGTGGTCTGTGGACAGTTCCCCAACTCACACAGCCCCACCACCGGCATCACCGCCGCCGTCAGGCCCACTATAGCAGCGTCCTCGGTGAAGGCCCGGCCCCACCTGTCCCCCAAGGTCACCATGAACGACATGGCTATGAGGCTTGTGAAGGTGGCGCAGAGCAGGGCTATGAGGGATGAGATTCTTGCTTTGTTGGGTTGGTTGGCGCCCAACTCGTTCCCCACCCGAGTCGACACGGCTAGACTGAGTGAGGAAGGGAAGATGTAGATGAGTGAGGTGGCTTGCATGAGGATTCCCATGGTGGCCACCGCCTCCGCCGCGTTTGAGAGGACCCCTGATAGGAGTATCATCAGCTCGTACCACCACCACTCTAGGCACACAGAGAAGCAGCATGGCAGTGCTAGTCTGAGGATCGATCTCCATTCTTGGTCGAAGCATAACTTGGAGATGGTGAAGCCCATCCAAGATTTTCTGTGGATGAAGCCATGGAGGCATAGGTAGGTGAGAAGGGTGGAGAGGAGAGTGAAGTCTGTGATGGCTACGGATAAGGCAATGCCATGGATGCCAAGATTGGAGTAAACGATGAGGAAATAGTTGATGGGGGCATGCAGGAACAAAGCAAGAGCAGCACTGAAGATGAGAGGAAGAGTGATGTTCTGGGATCGGAGATAGATCTTGAGAGGGTTGATGAGGGATTGGAAGAGGAGAGAGGGGAGAGAGAAAGTGAGGTAGGTGGAGGCAATGGAAGAGATGGTGGGATGTTGGTTGCAGAAGAGGAGGATTGGTTGGATGTTTAGCCATAGGAGAGAGATGGGAATGCATGCGACGAAGACGAGGATGAGAGTGCGTTGTAGGGTTGTGGACATGAGAGGCCATTGTTTGGCTCCAAAGGCCTGTGAAGAAATGGCCTCCATGCCCAATGAGAGGCCCGAGATGACCGAGTAGCCTGTGATGTTGGCTATGCCCATGGCTAAGGAGCCACCTGCTAAAGCTTCCTTGCCTAGCTTTCCCAAGAACAGCATTGATATCAAGGATTTGCCATAGATGAGTAGCCCTGTGATGATCATGGGGAAGGCTATTGTGTAAAGCATTTTGATCTCTAGAATCACCTGAGAGAGAGAGAGAGAGAGAGAGAGAGAGAGAGAGAGAGAGATTGTTAATTAAACAGACATGCAAGAACTAAGGAAGAAGAGATGAATTAGTTAACCTGAGCCAAAGAGAGGCTTGATTGGGAGCCATGGAAGTGAAGATCTGAATGTTGTTGCACCATGTGTTTGAATTTGGGAGTGTTTAGGGTATCAGAAAGAAGAGGAGCTGAGGCTGTTGAGGCCATAAAAACAGTTAATTCAAACCTTAATAAGATCAAGATTGTTGCCCATTTATATGAGAGATGAAAATGAGAGTGTGTTTTGTTGGGGTGGTTGGTGGTGTAGGAATAGATGCAGGCAGGATAAGGTGGAAGGTGGCAAAGAGAAGAGGTTGTCCTCTTTCGAATCCAACACACTTCTTTTGCTACTACTCACTATATACTACACTACACACTTCTTCTGTCCTCACCATATTTGTGCTTGCATCTCTCTCTCTCTCTCTCTCTCTCTCTCTCTCTCTCTCTCTCTCTCATAGCAGAGTTTTATCTTCTATCCTCATATAACCAGCACACTATATGCGTTGAGTAACATCACTAATATACACGTAATTTGTATTGAAGATATTATTTGAATTTTGATACAATTAATGTAGAAATTGTAAGAATATTAGCATGCATGCACACGTGCCTCTGAGGAATAAAAAAGGAGGTTGATCTAAGTGGGATCAGTGTCTCACGTGCGACTCAGATTTCTTCTTAGAGCAAAGACATAAGTACAGTGGGAAGAGATAAAATTTACATGTCAGTGGCCCACCCAACACCACCACTTCATAAGAATTTTACAGCACCTCATCACCATTTTCACTGCAACATCTAAACTATAAGCTCGTGTTTGGATTTTAAGATTTCAGAAACCACTTTTACCCAACCTATCCGAATTCATAATCTGGCACTTTTTATTATGCATTTATTTCTTGAGTAATTTAAGTATGTTTTAGATGCATTATAAATTGGTTGGATTTAAAATACTTCAACTTCAAATTATGTATGATTGTGTTTCAATTGAAGGATTTGAGAAAGGAATTGAAATTCACAGTTGCACAGTTGCAAGTACAGTGGTATTGTTTGAACTGATGGATTTGTAATTCATCACTTCTGTTTTAAACAATTTATTAATATTATACTTTGATTTGAATGGATTTTAGAATACATCAATATTAAATAATCTATTTCAAATTGTTTGATCCAAACATAACCTAGAGATATTTTACCCTACTCTTTTGGGATTAGTCATTTAGATTATTTTATACTTTTACAAAATGCCCAGACTTGATTTCATCCTCATTGTTTCATACTCAATATGCTTCCCATTCCCAACTACCAAAAACTCATTCTCCCAAAACAGTATTCCTAGAATCACTAAAAATAAGGATTTGGACAGTTAGTTGTGGTGCTTTTACAACACATTTTTTACGTAACTCGGTGTTGTAAAAACACCACAGTAGCTATTATTGGAGCCAACTACAACAAAAATAGCTTGTAATAAGCATTCTAAAAACTGCACAGCAAAAAACTAGGATCCAAATCCTCGAAATATAACCAAACCCTAAGCCCCCCCTGCAAATAAATTCCAAGTAAAAATTGAAAGCTGAAAGAAGCAAAGCCACACCTCAATGTCCAGATAAAAATATCAAATATATATATCAGTAGCAGTACCACTGCTTTTATAATGCCATTCCCTTTCGATACAGCAAAGAGAGTCAGGGGGTGGCACTGTTTGAAGCCAGAGGGTAGGCCACATAAAGGGATGTCTCGACCATTGATCTAAGGGAACCCGAGGGTGCACCATAAAGAATACAAAAATGATTAGCAAAAGGATCACAAAATACACAGGGACCATATGTTATTAAAACCTCTTTTTCCCTGTCATCCTTCTTCCCTTAAGCCAGACAGGATCTTGCTTTCTCATATCCCCACTTCTGGGGTGTTATTGCCCGTAACGGGCAAAGCATCTACAAACTTCACATGTGTTTTCTTAACCATGAAAACTATAGCTGTTGAATTGTCAATTTCATAACCAATTCACAGCAGTGATTCATCCATCAATTCAACTAGATACAGACTTTTCTAATTTAGACATCTTCTGAAAAGATTTGTCATCTAATTTCCTGCTTGTCACAATATTCTATGCAACTCAAAGTATGTTTGAATTAGAAAAATTAACCAATAGGATATGCATTTTACAAGCTGTCGTTAAGTACCCTTTATTGTGAAAAGATGTTTTAGAGTGATTTCATCAAGGGGCTAACCTCCCATTGTCTAGAAAAAATGAAACAAGGCCACTGAGGGAAGAGATAATGTTGGTGTGCTTGACAATTCACAACACATCAAAAGGATCTTCTGCTTAATTATACTGAGAGACTTCCATTATCACTGAAAGAGAAAGATAAAAAGCTAATTAAAGTACTGCATAAAGCAACTTTGCTTCTAAAGTATATAGTTATAAATCAAACAAAATAGTTATATTCAATACATTGCTTCAACATTGTAATGTAAAAATCGGTAGAATGATATCCTAAATTCATATTTCAAACTTCTGAATTTCCAACTGAGAACTTATGGGACGTTTCAGATTGTACAGCTTCTTGTAATAGGAAATAGGAACAAGACAAATTACTCATTTATATACAAGAAAAAGAAATAGATCTAAATGTAGTTCATAACCATAAGAGATCTACGATTCTACCAACTCAGTTTTCAATACTCAAAGCCCAAGTTAAAAATATTCACTACTGAATAATCATTAATACAAGTCAATTTTTAAGTGGATGAGATTCAGAGACAAGCCACCTAATACATTATTGAGCTTCAGTTTTTTTAGTAAAGGAGAGAGAGATTATTATCCTCCCTAAATGGATAAAATATGAGTGATCCCTAAAGCTATAAGCAACTGGAAAATAGAGAAAATGAGCTCCTGGTGATATTAAAAATAGAAAGATATGCTTCACCCGCCTGTGGGGACCTAAAGCTGGGCCTGATATCCTGCTCAAGAACATGCAGAAAATTCATTCAGCAGGACCTAAAGTGGGCCTACAGTAAAACTTCACTCAAAAAAGCATCAAATAATCAACTTCTCTCCTAATCAACATCCTGGTCCCCACCATCCCTTCAGTATGCTGCTGCTGATGCAGACACTACTAATATGAAACCAAGTTCATTATTTTGGCAGCTACGTAAATGTATCAGATTCTAAGAAATTAGAAATTTCAGGGAAAATGTTTCCTGTTTACAGGTGTAATTGTACTTAGATTACACTATTTCAAGCCACCAGCTTGTTCATGAGACACGGAGCACAAAGTATGTTGCTAAAAACAGAATAAATTGAAAATAATAATAATAACAACACTCAGAAACAATTGAAGTCGACAAGTTGCAAGCTACAACATAACGACTTCAGCCAAGTCCAAATCTGATGGAGATGAAATGATGAGAGGATCCAATTGGACTTTGTGGATTTTGATCAGGAAGGTGAACAACAGAAAACGATTTATCTTGCTAGGATGAAATTTTATTCAAATTCTTCTCAATGTAATACCATTATATGATCGATGACTACTCATTACTGCTCTGATGGCTAAAAGTGCAACCTGACCTTTTGGCCTACTACATGCCCATAGCTAGAAACAGGGTGGACCATTTCATTATCTTTTGTACAAAAATCAGGGATATTTTGTCAAGATCTATTTACATTTGAGACCATACTCAGAGCTCTATTTGATTTAAATCTTAGCCTTTGATGCTTAGAAAACTCAAAGAGTAAAGAACCATGCTGTATAATTGAATCTTCGGGAAACCACACGAATTTCGTAATTTGGTTGAAGTCATTAAGATTGTACATGTTGATTGGTTGGAACTAAGGATTCCAAAATTCATTACGAGATATGCAGTGAAATGAATTTCAATTAACTCGGCTTCCTATTCAAGTATTCATTGTGGATTTGAAATCAATGATACCATTCCCCAAATCTTTCCTCAAATCCAGACATCCAAAAAGAAATCCTATTATCAAACTTAGATGTCTGATCGAAAGGTTCCTAACACCCATCAAGTATAGGATTCTAAGATATGAATTATTTTATTCTCCACCTATATCTTCTCAAATGAGATCTGGAGAGCAGTGACGGTCCTCCATGTGAAACCGGAAAAGATGACAGAAGAAACAAGTTGGGGAAGCATAATTCTTATCTTTTAGATGTTTGACAGTAAGGGAGGGATAGGAGTCAGAGATGAGAACCCCTTGCCAATTGTACCTACAGACCAATTCATCATGTACAAATTTCAAACTTCCAGCTTTTGTTTTCTCAGCAACGGTCATTTTTTAAGTTGAACAAAAAGGAAAAAAAAAAAAGGAAAGAAAGAAAGAATCTGGAAATCTAAGATAAGAACTGACAGTACATGCTCTTTCCAACTTCTTAGCCTTTCTTCCAAATAATGATTTATTAGGTTCTATGCTTCCCCTTCCATGTCATTTCTGCAATACTCCTACCAACTATTATTTTTAAGGACCTAGAGAGGCCGAATATTATTTTCCTTGTAACTGGAACATATAAAATTGTAGCATTCTATAATTGTGATATTTGGATATCAAAGTATCAAATACACACTTGCAGAGAGTTAAAATTGTACATTGAACTCAACATGATACTACGTGACAAGACCATTTTACAATATAAAAAACATACTTTCATGAGAAGGTACATGTATAAAACCTTACATCACTTCTGACATTCCAAGAGGGTTGATATTCTCAAATCATCTCAAAGATCTGCATGAAACAGACACTTCATCAGTAATCAAATATTGGATGGGAGAGCGGAAAAAATTCAAAATGGCAAGTAATCTGTCTAAACCTGAAGTGCTTGACCACTTCATGTGATTAAAAAGCAATGAGTAGTCATATATAACACCATAAGATCATCATTCAAAATAAAAACTAAATAAGTTACCGTTATAGCTCTTATGAGACATGGAAAGAGAACTTACATGTATAGGCATTTCAGCTATGACAAGCCCACTGTTTTCTTCAAGGCTTTTAAGAATCACTACTTCTCCTCCAACAACCATGCTAACGACTATTCCATCTTCATGCTCAAAAAGAAACAATACCGATAACCATTTAAATACAAGAAGAAACTGACATGTGATGGATATGAAGAAGTGTTGAAATTGATTTCCCTGGTTTTGGTGTTGCTATTTAGGAAGAGAAAATAAGGACAATTAAACAAATAGTTAGACCCACGTCACCCACCCATCTGAAAGCCAAATTAAACCCTTCAATTTAAAACAAACCTGCTGATAAACAAGCTGCCATGCGCCTCATGTATGTCTCCTGTGGACAAACATGACCATTGTTTTAGGGATTACAATTAAATGGAGTTAACTGATTTCACAATTGATCATGTGAAAAGTCTGTCAATCAAATTACTTGGAAGAATAATCCTCAAGAATACATATCCATGTAATCACATCTGATGCCACATTGTTTTATCTACAGTAAGATTTTATTCATATGAAAACAAACAAAAAAGAGTCCTCTCGTTCATTTTCTTATAGGAAAAGCAACATAAGTTTCCATTTCTTTCTACAACAAATCATTTGAAGTTCTCATTTCTTAATCTCCCAAGACAAAAACCAACACAAAAGTTGTGCAGAAAGAGAATGAGAAAATCAAAACAAGGCACAATTATATTACTTTCTCCACCTAGTACTGAGATGATGCTAAAATCAAGACTTGAATGAAGCCTAAAAGGAATTTTAGGCTCAAGCTTGTTCAGAAATTATGGTCAAGCTCGTCAAGCTTGTATATTTAGCTCAAGCTCCATGTAGTTGAGCTCATTGACAGCTTACCCTATTTGACCTCTAACTCAACTGCACAATACAAAAAAAGTTCAAGTTGTTCCTTTTCAAAATCTTACATCAAAATGCACTAGAAATGACAGGTCTTAAATTTTGTCCCTACAAGCCTGAGTTTATTCAAGGTCCTAATTTTCGAGAAACTAACACTAATCAAATCGGAGGCCAAACCTGGTTAAAAACCACAGCTTGAGAAACCATTGGATTTGCATAACTATAGAAGATGAAAAATGACCAAACTTAACAAGCTATATGTTCCCCCAAACCCTATGCTCTTCATCACAAAAATTCATAATATTCACAGGTTTAATACTCTTCATAATTTGAATATTCTAATTGTTTATCGTAAAGTTAAATTTTGTCTAGTGTCAATAACTAATCTTCTAATTTTGCAAGCCTGTACAACTAACTACTAACTTATCTAAGATGAAATTCCCAGTAGTATACAAGAGGCTTTAATAATCATAAATGGCAAGCAGCCACACATGAGCAACTTAATGCTTTCAACTAGATTGGTCATATACTGAACAGTTAAAGGGAAAAACCACCATGGTGTGGAAAAGGATCTCTCTAATTTGGTAACAAGGTGAAAGTACGAATGGATCCAAGGCTCGTTAGTAAGAAAAGAGTTCAGTTCACTCAAACTCCTGACTAGATACTTCCACACTAGTGCCAAACTTAAGACATCCATAAAGTAATTGAGAAGAATGTTTTCCGGAATATGTTTTAAATAAGTTTATGTAGATATTTATATGGCTTGAGATCTAATTCCACAAAGTTTGCGAGCTTAGAATAATTTATATGCCTAAAGCAGTTTCCCAGAAGCATAGGTTTCAAACATACTCAAAATTGTGTGGGAAACAATTGTATACATAGGGACAAAGTCTCCAAACATTCTTCAGCAGGTAAGACATTGATACTTTTCATATATGTTCATAGTATTGGTGCCAGAACTCAAGCATCAATTAAAATTGCTCATGATATTGGAATGCTTGGTAGAAACCAGTGCATACACCACTGGAAAAGGATTTGAAGCTCAAAGATGGTAAAAATAGTTGTAGTCCACTGCTGCAAATTTTAGTCTAGAAACCAATCTGTTTATCCTATATCACCATATATTGCTTTTTTTTAATACATAAGAAACTAAATATTATTACTGGGTCAATTTATAAGTGCAGTTAGTCAATTTATAAATTACTCTAAAATGGAATGGCCTGAAGCAGTTTATTGAATCATAAGGTACATAGAAATGATCCTTGAAAAGGGTGACATTAGAGGAGAATTAAACAGGGTTATTCATATATATTGTGATGCCTACCTACAGGGGAACAAAAGGTTAATTGTGGGGTTATAAAACTGTGTGTGTGAAATCTACTGCATCAGAGGAGAATAATGCAGAACGTAGTGGCACAAAACAGTAATGGAGGCTAGCATTAGCTCTTAGAGTGTGAATGATTATAACTCAAACAAGTGGTTTTGAGGACATCATCATATAATGGTCCTATCAGACTACAAAAAAAACCAAGTATTGCTCACATTCCATGAAATCAAAATTGGATGGAACAAGTGAAAACTGAAGGGCATTTCATGCTAGAGAAGATTTGAAAATTTTAATAAAATACGTGCCAAAAAAGGTCTCAGAAACCGATAGCCTCACCAAAACTTCACAATGATAAATATCTATTCTACCAATTACTACAATGAACAAAACCTTAAAAAGTTGTTAGGTATTTAAAGTTTTATATTTATACTTCACAATTACTACAAAAATTGCAAAACCGAAATAGCTATCAACATTGCTCATAATCCTGGTTTCTTAAGTCAGTGAAACTCAAACATTCTCAAATTTTCCGCAATTGAGCAAAATTTTTGTGCATAAATGTTTCAAATCTACAGGAACTGCAAAATTTGCCATATGCTAAATTGTACCAAGATGATCAAAATAATAGAGTAATAAGACTGCTCAGAGCTAAGGCTACATAGTAATAAGACGAAATGCTGCCATGTGCAACCGGCTAATTAATAAGCAAGTGTGCTGCTTACGCTTTAACAGAATCTCTGATTTGTATCTGGGGAAAGAATAGATCGGTTGGAAATATTCTACCATAATTTTGTTTCTTTAAGGCTAAGCAGATAATCCATTTTATCATGAGGAAGTATAAAGTAGTATGAAACTTACACAAAGTCAAAGCAACTGCTTACACAATGTTTAATATCTCACTCATAGGTACCTGCACTGTGGTACAACCCAAGTCACTGGATGGGTCCAGGTGAGTGGAATGACACTTTTGGCTGATACATGGTTTAGACAGATAGGCTAAGGTACGCAATTTCAGGTCATGATACGGATGGAAAATGAATTTGGGTCAATGGTATGGAAATGCATTAAATAATAAGATTATAATATTACTTCAAGAAAAAAGAAAGTGCTTTATGAAGTGCACAACCATTTACCAAAAAAATTAAGTAATAAACACAAATCTATAAATAAATAATTTCAATCTACTCGTACTAATATTAAAAGGCGTGAATTACAGAAGCCTCCGCATAAGGATATCTGACTTTGTGACTTGGACAGGCTATCTTCACGAGGTGTAGCCTATATTTACTGAGTGTTTTACTTGGAACCTAGAAATTATTATTTTTTGTTTGCATTATTGCAGCCCACACATTAATGCAGGCCATTTAATATACCATAATCCAACTATTTATTCACCCATTGCTCTATACCTCTCTTCAACGTGGTTCACCTATTTTAGTGATCCAGATCGTGACACCGAACCAATCCAGGTCAAGAATGAGAAGTGGTTCAGGTCGTCAATCTGGATTACAGTCTACAGATACAGAAGGGTTGGGTGAATTGGGTTTACTGTGGTCTCAGTTTATCTCCCTCTTTAAGAAGACTATTTCACTACTAAAATTAACACTCACAAACTGCGGAGATGTTGGGTTTTAACTCGCTCTTTCTTATACATATGTTGCTTTTTTCTCTCATTGTTCTTCAATTTCATTAATAACTTTTTTATGTTTTCTTTTGTGTAGGTCATTAATTGATCACAGAGAAATGACCCTCAATTATCATGAAGCCCACTTAATAAGTTCAAGTTCCAAACTTTAAATAAATATTTTCACATTGGGCCTCCCTAGTGCTCCTAGCATCTTTGGTATTAACAAAGTTTCTTTATTATACCATCTAGAAACTGACCAAATGGAAATACACCCAATATTGATATCTAATTGTAGTGCATGATGTATCTCAAAAACACCAACAAGTAATTAATTTATATTGTATGTATATATAGACACACACACAAACAAATATCTAATCACAATATCATAAATACAGACATGAATTTAGAAAGTTGACACTTGCATTTTGGAATTTAGACCTTTTGCCTAAAGTCGGATTCAATTGTGTATATGATGCAATAATATAGATGATTCATCAAACAGAGAAGCCACCTATTTTCCTTCTTACTGCTAAATCAGATTCCTCTAAATGCATTTGTTTAGAACCAAAAATAAAGCATATGTCAATCGTGTGGATGCTTCTGCACTGAAAGAAATTGCTGGTATACATCAGAACCAGTCCCTGTATGAAACGATGCAAAACACTTGGGGAAGAGCATGCCTTAAAAAATGTACCTTTTTTGTTGGCAGCTCATAATTGATCAACATCCGAGCACAAAACGGGAACTCAACAGATCCAAGAAGCGGAAGGCAAGTATCTGTTACAACAATCACACGTGATTTTCTCTCTTCTTCCGTTGCTACCTCATCAGCTTCCTCCTCTCTCCCCAACCTATTCCATCTCACGGTAGCCTGCCGAAAGTTATCCAAAACTGCAGCTCGATCTACTTCTGAAAGATCGCTATACTGCAAAATTAAAGCCAAATTCTCAACTTCCAAATGCATCAAAAAAATTAGCAGTGTGGAAATAGTTCGACCATGAAAACGATCAAAGGATAAAGAACAACATACTAGCAAGGAAACAGAAACATGAGACGATAGATTAGACACATTGGAGGAGACAGCGTCGAGCTCATCACGAGTGCTGCAGCACACCACCATCGGAAGGCAAGGACGCCGCCCAGCTGTGCTTAAAAGATCCAAAAGTGTCTCCTGTACATAGTTTACTTCCCAATTTCATACGAAAATTAACATTCAAAATAAACATAATTGCTAATAAACAATCCAAATACGCAATAAAAGGCTTCTTGAAGACCATCTTGAATTCGATTCTGTCCACAGCAAGGTAGAAGTGGCGTTGGGGACTGAAACATTACAGACATTTGACATCAATTTCGAATAATTTAACAAAACGAGAAGAAAAAACAAAAATCAAACAGTTGGCAATTGAGGAGAGAGAAACCTGAAAGAAGAGGGTGGAGAAGGAGAGGTGGATAGAGGAGATTCAGCAGCGTCCATTCCTTCTCTCTACACAGTTTGCAGAATCGCCGCCAGAATGAGTGTTTTCCTTCTCTCCACTTCCTCGGTTCCTCTTCATCGCTGGGAACTGGAATTAGGAATATTTGCATTCCAGTCCCTATACTTTTGTTCCTTCACGCTTCGACCCACATAGCATTAGCAGCGTATATTTCCCAATTTGATTGGAAGATGCCAATTGCCACGCGAATATACCGATGCCCATATTATTAGCAAGATGATTTCAGTATGTAAAATTGTTTTGTTCAAAGACCATAACTGTAATCACAAAATTATGTGAAATTTTTAATTCATTTTGCTATATTTAGAACATTATATTAGCATAGCAATTTTATTAAATTTTGTATGTATATATTTTTCTTCAATTAAGCGATTTAAAAAATGTTACAATGGACATCTCCAACAAAAGTGTGCTAGATTCTTAAAAAGTTTAGATTTTGTTACTTCGGCAGTGCTTTAGAAGTTCAAACTAAATTATTTCCACTGTCAATTTTATGTTGGATTCATAAAATGTCTTCTACTTTTATAAAATACTAGTACTCGCACCCGCACGATACGCGGTCCGTGATATAATATTGGTAAATATTAACTATTTGATAATATAGTGTGACTAATTTTAGTATATATAAAACTATACATGATCCAATTTACTAAGAAAACTAAGAAAATCTAAATTTACTAAAGATAATCCAATTCAAGACACTATATCGATATTATAAACATCTAATTCACTAATTTATGATTAATACTAAAAACAAAGTATCAATCATGATCTTCAAAACAAAATTGAAAATTTTACCTGCAAAGTTTGTAAGTTTTTTAAAAACTTCTTTATACACAACATTTATAGTTGAAACATTTTTTTTATCATCTATGTTACAAACTAATCGTCACTCATTTAAATTAAATATACTAAAAAAAAGTAAAAACAAAAAGAATTAAAAATCAAATTCAATTACTTAAATTAAATACATGTGTGTGTCAATATATATATATAAACAATATACAATAAAATTAGAAATTTTACGTAAGAACTTGATGCAAGCACTGTCAATTATATATTTTCAACCTTTTATTTTAAAATAAATTGAATTAGAAAAACATTTTTAATTAATATCGTTTAACATTAAATATGTCAGATAACTATTCCATTATAAGTATCACGTAAATTAATCTATATAGCACGATATTGATCATTACAATTCAACCCCAACATTAAATTGAAATATAGTAGTAGTGATCATGATGATGACAATATAATGTATTAGAAACTAAGCATATAATTTAAATAATTAGTTGAGTCATTTAACATGCACTTTCATACAAAATATACAAAGTCCTAAGTTTAAAGTAAAAGGCGAAAATTTTATTTGATTATGAGATATTTATAATTGTACACTTAATAATATCTTAAATTTTTTAATATATTGACTGATATTACATATTTAAAATATAAATATTAATTTAAAAAATATTTAGGATGAAATATAATTCAGACCAAAATACATATTATATATATACATATATGTATATACACACATCTTTTAAATGTGTTATATATATTTATTAATTTACATTAAATATGATATAAGTTATCCACATGCAAATTAATATTTACTAATGAAATTATTGTTTGGATATCTATAGTTGGTATTTAAGAAATTATTCAATAAAAATTAATTTAATTAAGATCAATAAAATGAGAATAAACTAATACAATATTTATATTATTAAATCAAATAGATCAAATAGTAAAAAATGCAAATAAAAAAAATTTGTTGACATGATACTTACAAATATTAATTTAAAAAATACTTAGGATGACATTTAATTTCACACTAAATACATATTATATATATGTATGTATATACATACATCGTTAATAATGTATACTTATTTATTAATTTATATTAAATATGATATCAATTATCCCTAAACAAATTAATATTTATATTGAAATTATTATTTGGACAATATCTATTGATGATATTTAAGAAATTATTCAAAAAAAAATTAACTTAATTAATATTAATAAAATAAGAATAAACTAATACATATTTATATTATAAATTGAATAGATTAAATAATAAAAGATACAAAATAAAAAAGAAAACAATTGTTGATGTGGCAATTTTTGTGGGAAAAATGGTATTTTTTGTAAATATCTCCAACTTTTCCTCTATTATTGTTGTAATATAGAAATATAGAGATAGATTTATATATTTATTTTTTCTTTTGAGTTTTTTCTATACAATAAATATAAAATTAAATGTCATAAATATTTATATTTTTGTAATTTTTTATTAATAAATGTAAAGTGAAAGTTATTAATGATTTCTCAAAATAGAATTATTTAATAAATAAGACATTTATTATAGTTATTTTTGGCAGAATATTCTGCTTATATATATATATATATATATATATATAGAGAGAGAGAGAGAGAGAGTTTGGACAATATCTATTGATGATATTTAAGAAATTATTCAAAAAAAATTAACTTAATTAATATTAATAAAATAAGAATAAATTAATACATATTTATATTATAAATTGTATGGATTAAATAATAAAAGATACAAAATAAAACAATTGTTGATGTGACAATTTTTGTGGGTAAAATGATATTTTTGTAAATATCTCCAACTTTTCCTCTATTATTGTTATAGTATAGAAATATATAGATAGATTTATACATTTATTTTTTCTTTTGAGTTTTTCTATACAATAAATATAAAATTAAATGTCATAAATATTTATATTTTTGTAATTTTTTATTAATTAATGTAAAGTGAAAGTTATTAATGATTTCTCAAAATAGAAATATTTAATAAATGAGACATTTATTATAGTTATTTTTGGCAGAATATTCAGTTTATATATATATATATATATAGATTCTCTTTTATTGTAAAGAAAAACATACATGGTTGGGAACAAAATGCCATTTTTTTAAACACAAAAACTTTTATGCATCCATGCACCTGACCCGACCCGCGCGTCCCACGCGCCTGGGCGGATGCGCTCAAATTCGCTCGTTAAGGATACCTTTTAGTTATGTTAAGGATACCTTTCAGTTATGTTAAGGATACCTTTTAGTTATGTTAAGAATACCTTTGAAATCTTGATTCAAGGTTACATACCACGTTATGTTAAGAACACCTTTTAGTTATTTGCATACCTTTAGGTTAAGTTAAGGATATCTTTAACTATGTTAAGAATACTTTTTGATTATATTAAGCATACCTTTAGGTTATGTTAAGAATACCTTTAGGTGATGTTAAGAATACCTTTGAAATCCTGATTCCAGGTTACATACCACGTTATGTTAAACATACCTTTAGGTTATGTTAAGGACACCTTTAGTTATGTTAAGAATACATTTTGATTATATTAAGCATACTTTTAGGTTATGTTAAGAATACATTTAGGTGATGTTAAAGATACCTTTGAAATCGTGATTTTAGGTTCCTTTGAAATCCTGATTTGATACCCTTATAATTTGCTCCAGGTCACATATATTTACATTATATTAAGGATACCTTTAGGTTATGTTAAAGATACTTTTATGTAATGTTAGAGATACTTTTGTGTACAAAATGTGTAATACAACTACCTTATGGATAAGGTATCTCTAATATAACATAAAAGTATCCTTAACATAACCTAAAGGTATGTCTGACGTAAAGTAAATGTATGAAATTTGGGCATAAAGGTATCCTTAACATAACCTAAAGGTATCCCTAAACATTACCTAAATGTATTCTTAACATAACCTAAAGGTAAATCTAACTTAACGTAAATGTATGAAATCTGGGCATAAAGGTATCCTTAACGTAACCTAAAGGTATTCTTACACATTACATAAATGTATTCTTAACATAACTAAAAGTTATGACTAAAATTTAAAAAAAGTTAGCGCGAAAAAAAAAAAAAACGGGTCGGATTATCCGGATCCGATCCGAATCCATACACCTGATGCACAAGAGACTTACTCTTTTTAAATGAAAATAATACAAAAGTTTTTTTTTTTTTCTTCCTATTTTTACAGTGTTGGAGATGCCCTAAATATTGAGACAGTGTGGCCTTTAGTATGTAAAACTTAGCCTTAAATGTTGGCAAACTTTCGTGGCAAATTAGATGGTGATTTCAATTGAAAAATTATAATATGTTTGTTATGGGGTTTTACTATATTCAAAAAACCACGTTAGCTTATAACATGTTGATAATAAATCAACTCAAGCCACTTGTTAAAAATAAGTGGATCAACTTGCTAGTCACTTAGAATTACTTGGATAATAGTTTCAAGAGATTTTATCCATTCAGGCCCCGAAAAGTTAACTTATCTATCAACGCGGGTTATAAAAGATAAATTATATCAACCCGGGGTTCGAAAGATTGAAAATTATCAATTTAAGATATCAGAATGGCCGTTAACGTATTCTATCACGGCGTTATCTTATTTTTCTGATATGGTTCTCTCTCAACTCAATGACTCTCTCTCAACTCAATTCTATCACGGGTTATCTTATTTTTCTCTCTAAGCTGATGTGGTCCTCTCTCAATTGATGTGACTCTCTCTCAAATGATGTGACTCTCAAATCACGTTTACATGGATATTATGTCATACGTAAATTTAAAAAAAAAACAAATATCATTTTTTTACTAGTTATTATTCTATAAAATATTCAATAAAATACAAAAAAAAAACTATTTGTTATATAATTTCAATACACATTCAATTTAATTATTATTATATATATTTAAAACAACACTTATAAATGTTCAAAGGTTAGGAACTTTCCTAGCATTTCAAGGAAGATCAACAAACTGGCATTTTGATTATAAGTTGATGTGGTTTACACTCAATTAAATAAGACACTTCTAATCAATGAATGTGAAGTGCTTTGTGGGTGTTCTCAGGATAGAGAACTTGAAGGCCTTGGATTCTTATTTCGGATTTTCGTAAAATTTGGTCACATTCTTCTCTTCAAGAACAGGTCTTCTTTTTATAGGATTATTCAAGTTTTAAGACCTCTGTATGTAATACTGATTTTAAACTAGCCGTTGATCTTATACTTAATTGTTTTTTTTTTTAATATGTAATGCACTTTAAAATATTTCCAAGTAACAACGACTGATTAGTTCATTTCAACTAAACTATTTTTATATACTAAGTAACACGTTCCATTTATTTTGGTTGGAATGCCACACAACTTATTCATAGTCCCTAATTGTCATCTATAACTTCCTTTTGTTTGTTTGTACAATGAATCGTTCAAGAACATACTTGAACTGTTGAATTATAAGGTCGTCTATTTACCGTTGGTTACTTAAGCTAATTCTAACCTAGTTGTTTATGTTTTTCATACTTTATATTTAACAAATCGACTTGTTAACGTACAGTCGATATTTAGTTAACATAAAATGTTAAGTATGACTATACACTTTATCTATATTTGTATTTCGTAAAATTCCTTAAACAATTAACAAATTCCAACATTCTCCTAGTACACATATAGTTAACTCATTTTTGCTTACAATACCCCAGATATCATTTGTAGTATTGTGATTTAATCACACGTAATATGATCCAATATCAAGATGAAAATTCAAACAAGTGTTATTGGTAACTAATTTGCATATATGCATCCTTACTTGGAGAAATAATGAACTCAAATTGTTAGAAAAGCTCATTACACTAACTTACATATCACTCGCACGTGTTTTCCATTCGACGTAGTATATTGTAACAACTTTATTGCCTTTTAAAAATATAAAAGTTGAGATTTAATTATTGATCTCACATTCTATATTTTAAAGAGGTGATATATATATATACAACTGTTATGATAATCTACACCAGATGGAAATACATAAATTAGAGTAATGAGCTTTTCTAACAACTTGAAAAGTGTTGGAAGAAGTGCAATAAGACAAGAATATGTTTGTCCAATAAGGTGAACACATGTTCGACATTAATCTACTACTACAAGTTTGTGATTTCTCAAGTTTGAATGACATTTAATTGGGTGTAATAAACTCTTATAACAATTTGCATGATTAATCATATCATATGCAAAGAATTGTTTATTTATTTAGTTTCCGTTTACTTTAACAAATAGAAGTGAGCTAATTATGTAGAGAAGTGAGATACCTTCATTTGATAATATATAAATTGTTATCAAATTTCAATACTTATTTAATATAATATTTGGAAAAATATTAACTTTCTTCATTCATCATTTACTATGTAACATAAATGTTATGATACGAGTAATATTACTTAAATGTCACTTTTGATATTACAAATATTAATGTTTAATATTTATTAGAGATATAAATATAATTTTCTAATATTATCTCAAGTTTTGGGCAGTGTATTAAAATTCGGTCTAAGCGGCCACCTGGACGGTGCCGAGGTGGCCCCTAGTCGAATTGATTTTGGACAATTTGGTCACCTAATGCGCTAGGCGCCCTAGGCGGGGCTATGCGGAAAAACTCGGCCCTAGGCAAGTCTAGGCGGTTCTGGACGCCAAAATATTTTTTTGCTAGGCAGGGCCAGGCGGAAAAATTTGACCCTAGGCGCCAAAATATATTTTTTCTTTTTTTTTTTAGTAGATAACAATATTATTTATGTATCATAAACTTTTGTCAAAAATTATTATTTAATTAGATATAGATAGAAAATTAACAAATTGAGAAATATAAATTAAAAATAATTTAATAATCATTGAATAAGTCATATTATAATATATCAAATGATATATTGAGATTTTATTGTGCTCCAACATAAACTATATATATATATATTATTTTTAAAAATATATTTTTGAAGATATTAGATAGGAATATTATTATCTTAAGTTATCCATCGAAATCATCAGACCCTTGGTGGATTGAAAATAAAAGTCATTGTTTATGGATTAAAATTTGTACAAATATTATATTTTATCCCTTTTTTTTTTTT
>CM016722.1:34492394-34552250 GCA_005771605.1 Scutellaria baicalensis | reverse complement strand
CATTTTGAGAACCACCCTTTCCAGAACTGGTTTTGAGGAAAGTATCTTAGTCGTCAGTGAAAAGTTCTTCTTGTTGGTGGTTTTTACCTTCAAATAGAACTGTGTACTTGCCCTGGATGTTGGATGAATGAGAATTCATGTGGCATAGATGGTAGTAAAAGTTGGACATCTAGCAAGATTTCATCATTTGGTAACAGGCTATTTCATAAGTTCTTTGTTTCTACTTTTGGTTCTTATTAATGACTCACATTGACTAGTCCAACCCCCATAGCTAATACTTACCAAATATTATTTTGAGTATGAGCTTTGTGTACATGAAGAATGTTACTTTATTTTACATAGAACTTGTTGACAATTTATTTTTTGGCATGAGTTTATCCTCATGAACTTTTTCTTAATTACCATTGATAAAACCAAGCCTCATGAGCTTATTATCAATGTTAGCTATTATTTGCTGACCCCATATAGTGGGATCAAGGCTTAGTTATTGTTGTTGTTGTCTACTGAGAATTAGCTTTATGTACTTGAACTATTAGGTCCAGGCTAAAAATTAAATGAAGTGAATGAATTATTTGAAATTAAATTAAAACTGAGATTTCAATAACTAACTTGTGCCAGTATATATACTACTACTGCATTGTTGATTCACTCTTTAATTGGCATTTCTAATCGAATAGTGCCACCATGTTGGTAACTCTGTTGATGCAATTGTAAAAATATGTTAAAAAAATATTGATTAATTGCCAAATACACACAAACTTTCACAAAATTACATTTTTAACACGATGTTATGATTTAGCAAAAATAAATCATTAATTTTATCAAATTTCGGCAATTTGAACCATAATGCATTTTCAAGCAAAAGATAACAAACTTTAGCAGCTAATTTTTACAAGTTGCATGCTATACGTTTTCCTAAAAAAAGAGGGGGGGGGGGGGGGTACCATTCAACGTGTAAGAATTAGCAGGGCATTGGCAGCCATTCACCAGGAAAACAGTTGGTGATTCGAATTGCAAAATTATGTTAAGTTCGTGATTTATTTTGATAAATTTGGAAAGTCATGTTGGCATTGCGATTTTTCGAATGTGTATATTTTAGTTTTTATTTTATTTTTGCAAGTAAGCCAACAATATGTGTACCTGGCAAGATAGTTTTGATGTCTTCTAATGGCACCTTGGCTTCACATTAAGCTCCAGTAATGAATGCACATTTCCAACTTGGTTGTGCAGTGAAAATATACATCTCATCTGGAGTGATGTATGTCATGTAGGAGCAGTCATTTTCACAGATACTAATAAACAATTGTTGGAATGATGGAATCTTAACAGAAAACTATTTAGTTTTAGATTTCTTACGTATGTGTCAAATGCATACTTACATTATGGGAATGTTCGTAGGTTTCAGAGAGAAGTTGTGCTAAATTTGTGGTAACTACACTATGCATGCCACTCTATAACAAAGTTGAAATATGTGTCTATGAGGAGGATGCATGCTATTCAAAAGAGTAATGTTTGCCTTCAAAGAAATATATCTTGTATCTTGAGTTATTGTCATTCCTTTGAGGTGTAAAATTAGAAACTTCGAATTTTGTCAAATAAAATCAACTTTATATCTTGCTCATCTCTTAGCAACTATAGCCGAAAAATAGCTGTTTACTAATTCAACCTAATGATATATTAAATTCCATTTGCATTCTGTATTTTGAGTATTTAGCAGATTCTAAACACCAAACAGAAAATCCTTCTATATATGGTTCTGTATTTTTAATCTCTAGGTCTGTCAGATTGTTTTTTTCAAGTTGATAAGTTTCATAGTTCAAGTTTCTGATTGGTGGTTTATTTTTTTATTTTAATCTTTCGTGTTCTTTAAACATTCTAAAAATTATTAATTTCAGTTGCTGACCTCTTCTAGTAGGGAATTTGTTCTTGATAAGGTGAAGGATATGAGAGGAAATAAAGCATGCTGATCTTAGCTCAAAAGCAATAATATATTAAACACAATCAACAAGGATCAAACTCTTTGTTGAATTGTTTGCATACATTGCATAGATAAAATCTTGCGTTGCTATATAATAAACGTAGAGGAGATAAGAAGTTGATGTTGCATATATTTGGGAAACATATGGCAGAAACTTACTTACAATGATAATTCTTACAGGGGATATTAGAACACAACATATTAGAACGAATAATACATACATGCATGAACACATAAAATAAGAGATCTGAAAGACAAGTTGGCGCACGGATTGTCCAACCCAATTTTCAGGGATAATGCCCAATTCCTGGGCTTCGACCAGGTGCTGTAGGTCTGAAGTCATCTGCATGGCCAGGTGATGCTGGCGGTGGTGGTGGCTGTGACTCAGCTGCCACTGGGCTTGGTGGTGCTAATGCAGCATCATTGGCACATGCTATTACACCTGAACAGTCTGTGGAAATATTTTTTCTGTACTTGGTGAACTTCACAGAATCATGTCTAGAAATCTTTGAGCGAGTGTGACTGGTGTTTTTGTTCTTTAACTTCAAGATTCTTCCCTGTGTAGATTGAAGTTCATGGGCTAATATAATGGCAAGGAGAAAGAAAGCAGTGACTAGCTTTGATTGAGCCATGGAATGGGAGGGCTTAGGGTTGAAGAGGTAAAGAAAGGAATGTCCTCACTCAGCAAGGGTGGATGCTTGAATACCCTTAGCTCTTATGGGTATTTATAGAACAAAAAATATATGAAGGTACTTCTTCATTGGTTGGAGATTTCCTAATATAAATGTATGTGTAGCATGTTATATTTCTTTAATTAATTGTGAAATGTCTGCGCTTTAGGATGGTTCCCAGGTCCACAATTTTGCATGTCAGTTGCAACTTGAACCTGCTTTCTAGTTGGCCTAAGTACTATGCTTAGGTTATTAACTTTTCAAGACCTTAAGTGTAGCTTCATAAAATCATTTCGATGGGGTTTCATAATTGGAATTGTGTTATATTGGTTGCAATTAGAACATTGGTGTCTAACGTGTCTCAATTATTCAATTAATTTATCCATGCTTGATGCATTGCTTATCTTTTATGGGGTTAATTTCAGTCAGATGTGCCATTGAGCATCTTCTGAACATGAATATACACTCGACTTATACGACGGTCTTTGCCTTGTGATATTAGTATCATAAACCTTCTGCAAGAGCTAATGAAACCTAGCTTGGGAATCAATAGAGAAAAGGTAAAAGAAATGTAGGTAGATAGTAGCTTTAAAAGAAATGTAGGTAGATAGTAGCTTCAAGGACAACAATTTATAATGGTGCGGTGGTTGTGCAGGTTGTGAGTAATATAATATTTCTAAGAGGCCCAAGTTTGTGACACATAATATTGAGGGGTTAAGGAATGATATGTTGTTTGAGCCAACCATTCTTGTTATTTGAACTACAGTGTATCTCCTTCTCTGTATTCTATTTCCAATTCGGGTAAAGATTTCGCCTCTTTGGGTCGTTCAAAGCATCTTTTCCACTGGAAAACCCGTGTATCTAGCTTCTTTTCCAGATGTTCATGTCTCCATCTTTAATTTATGAGGAGGTTTGATTTTAAATTCAGAGAAACAAATTATGTTTGAATACCCTAACATGTTTGTATTTCTGCCTTTTCAGTCAACTGAAGATGTAAGAGAAGAAGAAAAGGTTGTGAGAATTGCAGCATCAACAGTATATAGATGAACTAATACACCCTATTTTGATCACTTTTTAGTGAAGATGAAGAGTTGTTAGTGTTGAAGTTGTACTTAGTTTTTGTATTAAAACCTCGTTAGCACAACATCGTACATACAAGCACCTTTGCTCATGTAGATGGTGTGTTCTCACTTAACCTAATGCACACACATCAGAAGCCATTGTCCAAGTGCGATTTGATTTGGTGGGTATCTGTAAGATTTTGCCCCCACTAACTCAACTTCTTTTTATTTCTCTCGTGTATGGATCGAGGGATTTAAAATGTAAAGTTAAAACGAATGGAATTGAAATCCATTCAAATTATTATGGATTCGAAATCCAACCATATTAGTACAGAATTAGTTCAAACTGAAATTTATGTCAATTCAAATAAAACTACAGAAAAATCCGTAGATCTTTTATTATAAATTTTACTTTGTAATAAAATTTATAATAAGTTAAACATGGTATTGAAAGACAGGATGAATCACGAATTCTATTTTTTAACAGAAGTTGAAAAACTAACCAAGGTTTATATTTTAAAGTTTGTGAAAAGAATATTAGAAAACCAAAATATGTCAATTGATCACTGTAAATGAAAAGCTACGTTAATACATGTATAAATTTATGCACATTATCTAATTTACATATTGATAGTTGGACCACCTGAATAAAATTTTGGGCTCCTACACTGGAATTAATTTAACATCAGTAAAACAGATGAAAGTCTTTACAAATAATATCAGCACAGAGAAAATGAATTGGAAAATGGAGAGATGAAAAGGGAGACAAAAGAACAGCTTTCATATTTCATAATTCCTCTGGGCCACGTTTGTACATAACTTAAGAAGGGAATGACTGTACAGATTCTTCAATGCTTGTTAGGACTCAAAAAACAAAATCGGATGATCAGAAGAAAACGAAAAATCAAGGAATGGAGAGAAGACGGTTATGATCAACGTCTTATTGATCACCTGGACGAGTTTCCAACAGCTTCGCGTCAGAAATTAGTCTCTTCACATATCAGTAGAAAAAGGGGCTCTAAATAGAGTAGTCAGTGTGGAGGAAGCTCTCATAAATTGTTCCTCTGAGAGAATTGTTGACATCTTCCCAATTCTTGATGTGTTCTGACAATGATCCTTTGTGTATTTTTACCTGCTTACTGGTTAACTCCATAAATGGCAGCCCAAGAAACTCTAGCACATCTACCAGTTTCTGTAGCAACGATGTGAGATGAATAACGATCGATGACATGAGATCAAATTAAGTTCCGTTCCAATATAAGTGTCACTATAGGATAACAAGAAACATTCGCACATATTCTACCAAAACTGCCCTCATTTACTTACTACTCACTAATTAAATGTGATACAAAATGATAATTGGAAGCTTACCTATTTAATTGTACTTATTAGATCTGTTTTTTTTTTTTTATCATCTTTCTTGATTTGTGTGCAAAATTCTAAAACAAGATTTACTTCGGGACAAAGTGAATATTAAAAGTAGGGTCAAATGGCAAATCCAAGACACTAACTATAGGGGCATAGCAAATTAAGGAAGCTGTATAAACGGGCTAACAATTTAGGACAACATGTTCAAGCATTTCACCTTAATGCGCAAAATATTTGAAATCATTGTCCTAATTTGTCAAATATGAAGCTTCGTTAGTTTGCTAGACCTCTACGGTTATTGTCCTAAAATTGTAATTTCCTCTAAAAGTAGGGCAAGGACCATAAACAAAATAATTCTAAATCACAATAGATCAAAGTAAAATATCCGAAAAGATGGAAAGAAACTTACACTTCGATTTTTTATGAGATTTTCGTAATAGAGAATCATATGCCTAGTGCTGCTAAAGTACTCCAGTGTGTCCGAGACCATCTTCTCCATGAGCTTTAGATCCATAATCAGTGATGTTGAATTGATCACAGGTTTATATCTAGAAAGAGCGCTAGCCTACAAAACGAAGGTAGAATGGTAATTCTTTTGTATGCATGAGCAATTTGTTGGGTCGGGTTGAATAGGAAAAAGATACCTCTTCATGTGAGTGAACATGAGACTTGTGTGTCCCATTCAACAGTTTTGCATATCGATCATAAGAATTAGCAAGCACTGAAACCATTCGGCGAAGTAGATTTCGTCTGAAGAGGAATATTACGGAAACGCCCCTATCATTAAAATATTCCACAATTTCTTTATGATATTCCATGACTCCCTGAAATAACCATAGTTGACAACCATTTTGAAGCAGAGAGAGATGAAATACTAAAGAACTAAAAGTTCCATTTGAGAGCATGAGATATGAGGCAATCTGCCCTTGTAATAATTGTAGCAATATACTCAAAATAGATAGACTGGATGCAAATTGAATAATTGTTACTACCAACCAACAAAATAGCCTAATATTAAAGTCAACCAATGTGATATTTAATAGTTTGATCAAGATTAGAAAACTGGAGGCCTTAACAGAAATGAGCTAACAGATCTCCTTAATAAACCATATAAGACTTTTACAAATTCGGGATGTTAAAGCTCAATTTTTAGCAGTCCCATCGTCTTGCACACCAATGTTATATCTAGTTCTCATAGTTTGTACACCATAGTTGCATCTTTTACTATCAAATCCAATACCATGTTTTCCACAATGATGTAGGCAGAGTTATTAATATTCTAGAGAGGGATACAAATTGTTTTTTAGTCATGAATATCAAGAATTAGTAGGTAAAAATGGGAAATCTCTACATTTATGAGTGCAGGCTTAGAACCTACACTACCAAATGCAGTTCAAGAGTACACCATTTTAAACTAAATGAGTAAACAATGGAACTACATGATGACTGTAGGTGTCTTAGTTATGCCATATGATAAATATGAGAACTTCTCGGCTTGAATATAAATACCAAATTATACCTGATTCAGCATCCATTTGAAGCCAATTGCAGCAGAGCATTGATTCTTGGAAGCACTAGTAAACCAGTCCATATTGTAAACTCTATCTAAAGTAGACAAAATCGAAGAAACATTATTTCTCCTGTCTTTGGCAGAGAATATCTCTCCATTAGAGCTTACGTTAGTGTGACTGTTTAATAGAGTCTCAAACCATCCACTGCCACATCTTTGCATAGACAGAATGGCGAAAAGCCGTATAGGATTACAACCACATTCAGCCCTTCATTGCACACAAACAAAAAATTTATATCTCCAAACCAAATCCTCAAGAAAAGTAAACATTTTGATCTTATAGTGAATACCTGCTAAAGGTTGTGGGTTTGGGATAGTGTAAGTAGGGCACTTGAGTTTTGTCGATGATGTCATCATGACAATGCGTCCGATTAACTTCAACATTTATGATAATAGAACTGGTTCGAACATTAGTTTGCTTTAGTGAGACGGAGCAGATATAAATACCACAAACCATTGCACATACTAAGACCAAAGTCCTTAGAGAAGCTGGTGATTTCTTGGGGGCTTTATGATTAGGCCATCCTGTTATGAGCCATCCATAGAATGGAAACTTATGTCAGTGCAAAAGAGACGTGAGCATACATAGAAATGATCGCGATAAGAAGACAAGAAAATATTAGAAACAAAAAATATTAGACAAGAAGACAAGAAAATATTAGAAACAAAAATGCATAATCAGCAATTCTTCTTACCTAGTCCTACTATGTCTACACAACACAAATCAAACTAATTAGTCAAACAGTGATTTCAAGCAGCAGTGAAGCTTAATGCCACTTCAACATTCCATATCTAAACATGCTCAAAAAGTGCCTAGGTAACCAATTAACCACTATGTGACCAAAGAAAGTTCCCATCGAGAATACAACACAGAAACAAGTAGAACTAAGTTCACAGTAAAATCCACTATATTGAGCTCGAATAAATAAATAAATACATAAAATTTCATCTCCTATGTCCTCCAAGATCCTGTCCCTTAAACACTAGGAAATCGAAGCAACCAAGAATCTCATAATTCATTAAAACCCAACAATACTTCCATATTACTTTCTCCACCCACTAAAATACACAAAAGGTTCAACCTTTAAAATGCCTATTATGAAAACCAACAAGAAATTAATTTCTGCATTATCCAACAACGCCATCAACCCAGAGAAAACAAACCCACAAAAGTAAATGAAAGAATAAGGCACGAGCCCTCACCTTGGCAAAAACACAAACATCTTCAGCCATAATAATACTCCCCAGAAAGAAAGCAAGAAAACCCAACAAAAAGAATTCAGATTTCCTCAACACCTCATATGTATAGTATACAGCACCGCTTGTATATAGCGAAAGAAGAATGAAAATGGGTTAGTGAGTAAAAGCAGAAGAGTTAAGACAGCAAGAAAAATTCCTCGTTAAAGGCAATAAAGGCGAACAGCTGGGGCGCGCTCTATTCTCTACCGTCGGGTAAATTGCAAATTTAATCTCATAAGTTTAGGGGATTGTAATTTAGGTCCCATTAAAATTGGATATATTGATTTCGTCCCATAATTTATTATATCAACATAATTTTGGGACAAATTAAACTCAATTTTACAATTTTGAGACAATTTGAGTGTTTTAGTCTCATAAGTTGCTGATGTGTAGCTTATGTGGATTTGTATGATGACGTGACATTCATTTCACATTTAAAAAAAACAAAAAAAAAAACTAAAATAAATCCAACTAATTACAAATTTACATAAATCTAAACTAAAATAAAATAATCAACCAAAAAATGAATATGCAAACCTTGTTAAATACATCAAATTTCAGTGCAATATACATATTATATATATATATATATATTAGGTTAATGTAATAGACGAAATGAGAATATTTGCATCACCATGTATATATATATACTATGTTTGCGTATTCATTTTTGGCAGCTCAAATTGTGATGCAATAGAGAAAATATTATATATATATATATATATATATATTAGGTTAATGTGAAATGAATGTCACGTCATACAAATCCACATAAACGACACATCAACAATTTATGGGACTAAAACACTCAAATTGTCCCGAAATTACAAAATTGAGTTTGATTTGTCCCAAAATTGCATTGGTATAATAAATTACGGGACAAAATCAATATACCCAATTTTAATGGGACCTAAATTGCGACCCCCAAAACTTATGGGACTAAATTTGCAATTTACCCCTCTACTGTCTTCTTGCTGCTTTTCTATGCTCTTTTCTCTCATAGTAGTATTATATTTCATGGATTTGTTTGGAACTTGAAAAATGGTTGTGTTATTATTTATTGGAGTTGGGTAAATTGGGGTTTGGTTCGGTGAAGTCGATGTAAGTGTTTAAATCCTATCTCTTTGTCCTACTTATGTGCCCTAATCTAGTCAAACTCTTGGACTTTTATATTTGTTTCCATGTCATTTATGTTTTCATTTTTAGGAATATTTCAAATATATGGTTCACTTTATATATTTTAATTCATTGAATTGAATGAAGGTCTATTATTTTCCTTTTTTCGAATATTCAAAATGTATGGTCCACTTTATATGTTTACTATATTTATATTTACATTTTATTGGTAATTAATATTTCGGTGGGTATAGTATATATAATAGAAGGATGACTTGTTTAATTGTGTTTTTCAATAACTATATGTTAATTCTTGTGGGGAAAAAAAAATAAAAAAATCAATCATGCTATCTGTATATATTATGTGTGATGGATGGAGTACTATAAATTATTTGCTTATTTATTTACTCATCCAATTAATTATCTCCAATGTGCTCCTAGAAAGAATTGTTACAAGGTGATATGGAACAATTTTGAGATATAGACTTGATTGCCAATGGTCGAGCAAAGGCCAAAGGGTTATCTTTGATAAAAACGAAACCAACATAATTTTTGGAGTAGACTCAAAATCATTATTGTAGTAACTTTTTTAGGTGGAATGACGATTTTAATTGAATTAGTTGCGGATTGCACAATGAACTGCATAGTTCTAGTCTCAAATTTAACTGTTAGATAGCATATTTGGCCTTTTTATTTTGATTAATTAGTCTTTCTATATGAGATTTATATAATTCAATTATATCTTTTATAAATATAAATTTGTGTTTGTCAACTATAAATATATAATTTGTAAGTATTTTTTTTAATAATATATTAATATGTATACAAAAAAATTTATGCATCAGGTGCATGGATCCTAGATCCATGCACATGACCCTACCCGCGCGTGTACGCGCTTCCACGCGCCCTCAAGCGCTCCCACGCGCCTGGGTGGATGCGCTCGTTAAGGATACCTTTTCGTTATATTAAGGATACCTTTTAGTTATGTTAAGAATACTTTTGAAATCCTGATTTCAGGTTACATACCACGTTATGTTAAAAATACATTTTAGTTATGTTAAGGATACCTTTAGTTATGTTAAGAATATCTTTTGGTTATATTAAAGCATACATTTAGGTTATGTTAAGAATACCTTTAGATGATGTTAAGGATACCTTTCAAATCGTGATTCCAGGTTCCTTTGAAATCCTGATTTGATACCCTTAGAATTCGCTCCAGGTCACATACCTTTACGATATATTAAAGATACATTTAGGTTATGTTAAAGATATCTTTATGTTATGTTAGAGATACATTTTGTGTACAAAATGTGTAACACAACTATGTTATGGATAAGGTATCTCTAACATAACATAAATGTATCCTTAACATAACCTAAATGTATGTCTGACGTAAAGTAAATGTATGAAATTTGGGCATAAATGTATCCTTAACATAACCTGGATAACCTGGATCCGACCTGGTTGCATGGATCTTAGATCCATGCAACTGATGCACAAGAGACTTACTCTAATATGTATGTATTTTTCTGATATAAATGTAATCATTGTACAGTACTGCGATAGTTGTACATGAATCTTTCGTGATTTATACTTTACTAATAAATTTCAATTTTCCTTTTAGTTTTGTCTCCTTTTCTTTTTAGGCTTTGATCTTTAAATATGACTCTTTCATTACAATCAGACCTTTGAATATTTGGATTTTAAAATAAATTTGATCTTCCTATTCATATGAAGAGCGTTTATATTTCATAAAAAATGTCTCGTCAATCACATTTCAATTTGAATATAAAAAATTATATAATGTTTTTGTGTGTATTAAGTAATACATTTCCATCTATAGATAGTACTTTTGTATAATATTATGTAATGTATGTAAATAATACAAAAGTAGTACTTGAGATATATATATATATATATATATTACCTATATAAAAGTATGAATATTTCTTACAAAATATGGATTTCCTAATATATCCTTATAAAAGATTTTATTTAAGATTATAATAGTAATTGTGATTTTTATATTTAAATAATTTTACATTAGAATTCTAAATCAAAATCATATAGAATTCTATTATAAGTAAGACTCTATTATACAAGGACTTTAATTTATTAGATTTGATTTTATTTAAGGTTATAATAGTAATTTGTGATTTTTATATTTAAATAATTTTACATTAGAATTCTAAATCAAAATCATATAGAATTTTATTATAAGTAGGACTCTATTATATAAGGACTTTAATTTATTATATTTTTTTAAATTTAATATAGATTGTATATCCTTATAATTTTTTTTATTTAAGTCGATTAATAGTAATACAATATTTTTAATTTAAAAAATTCATCCTCCGCATGCAACGCATGTGCTGATACTCGTATATATATACATACATACAAAATCATAACATGTTGCGAAATTCATGGGGAGAAAACACATGAACACCTGCATGTTTTTTGAAACCTGACCCGATCCAATTCAAATTATGTATCTTATAATACAAAAATATTATCTTACATACTAAAAAATAAGAGGAAATGTGTCAAACTAAACGAAAATATTTAAGGAAATAACTTTTTTAACATCCAACACTTTTATGTGTACTTTTCTACCACAAAAGATAATAAAGTGACATTTTATACACTATTTTGACTTGGTCATGGAGAAATGATTGATTAATGATCGAGTGATGATATATTCTATTTATTTATACTATTATTTAACAATTGATTTATCCAACAAATCATATAAATTGATAAGTGAGACTCGATTAATAGAGCAAAAATGAGGATCATTTATTGAATGATTTTAGGAATTGAAACTATTTGAAATTAAACTAGCTATTGTAAATAATTAAACAAATTTGCAAATATTAATCGAGGCACTGATTTCCTCTATTAATCATTTAAAAAACACAATTTGGTTGGTTACTCGAACCACTATGTCAAATACATAGTGGTTCGATTAATAGTGCATTAAACCAAATTTGTTTGGTTACTCGAACCAAATTCAATTAAACGAACCAAATTCAAATTCAATTAAATGAACCAAATTCAAATTCAATTACTCGAACCACTCGAACCAAATTGAATCGTGGACATATTGAGATATTTTCATCCTTGATTCGATCTTTCACACTAAATGCTATTCGTCATTGGTGAGACTTTCTCACCCACATACTTTGCCAATAAATTCCAAAATGCTATATATAGAGCATAAAAAGAGTGGAAATGAGGAATGAAAATGTGAGTGAAACAGGAAATGAGGCGTTGTGTAAAGTTACTTTAGCTGATGCTACTCTCTACATGTCAGCCCAGCCACTAAAATCTCACTTTTCCTTTCAACTACCATTTTCATTTAATTATAGTTAATTTTACACTAAATATATACCACATATATGGAGTATTTGTTTACTTAATTACTTTAATGGGGGCAATTATGAGATTGTGAAATTGCATAAAATGAAAAACATCCAAAATATGAGTAAACTTTAATTTTAGCCAAATAGATTCTCTTATCCTCAATGAAGTGGAACCTCAATTGATTTTATCATCAATTTGGGCTCCTTAAGTACAAGCATTCCTTCAATGGAATTTTGTATTGATTCAATATTATTCTATACTCTATCAAACTAGTCCACATCTTTGATATAGATATGCTCAAGGATGAACAATAAAATAAGGCCTGCACTGAGTATACTATGAATGAGTCAAGAATTGTTTGGGATTCATTGATTATGACTTTGCCGGTTCAATTAGTTGATCAATTAAGTATCTTCCATCCATCGTAAAAAATATAACACAAAAACTCATGTGAGATGCCTCACGGATAGTTACCGTCAGAAGAAGCTCCATCACCAAAAAATAATATGTGATTTGTAGGGTTTGAATTGTAAGTAATTGAATTATGTGTTAATCCATCTCACACAATACAATAAAAATTCGTGAGAGGATATTACAAGAAACTCATAAAGAACACATTTGCTGTTGAAATATTCAATCAGTCCATCCATCCCAGAGAAGAGGACTCAAACCTCCAATCTTTAGTATGATGTGTATATATATATATATATATATATATATATATATATATCAAGGAAAAGAAGACTCAGAGAAGGGAATTAATTATGTTTATATTTCTACATATTCAATTTAAAATATTTTTATTTTATATTTCATATGTTTCATATTTTAAAAAATTATATATTATACATACAACATGGATTTGGGCTATATATACATTCAATTAGGGCTAGCGGTTTGAGTAGGCCGGTCCAACGGGCCAAGTGGCCCAATTCATTCTCTCATAGATTTAGGCTTTATAGAATTTCATGGTCTCATCTTTATTTGGGCCAATGAGGCAAATAAGGTCTAAGTCCTTAGTTATGTTTGTAACAAAAAGAATTTGTTAATTTATTGAAACTAGAGATCGAATTACAAAACTAAGTAATTAAACAATGCATAACCATACTACACATACCAATAATTATTTAATAATAACTAGTAACTCAAGTGTGGTATGTGGTTTATTATTTATTTTGATAATATATATAATTTATAATAAAATTATTATAATTTTTTATTTATTCATGTCTTTATTATTTCAAACTTTTTAATTTAAAATATAGATTTTATATTTCTTTGAATTTTTCATAAATTAATAATTTTAAATGAAAAGTTTGTATAATCATTTTCAATAAGCTAGCTCATTTTTACTATAGTGTTGTTCAATTTTGTTTATTATTATTTTCTTCAAAATTTTAAATTTAACAAAGTTCAAATATGTAAATAATTCATATATTGAAATCTAACATATCTATCATCTTTCATATATACTAAAGGAATAACCATTAGATGACACATGTCACTCTATGGATTTTTCAAAATTTCACTCAATTTTTTAAATATATATGTATATATGATTTATAATTTAATTCAATTAATTCATTTAATGATAATTATTAACAATTAGTAGCCTATGAAAATTTAATGATAATTAATAACAATTTGTAACCTATGAAATTTTAGTCAAAATATTTTAATAAATGAATTGATTGTTATTTTAATGAGGCAATACATTTTAATATGTATAAACTAATTACTAATAAATATAATCATTATAAAATGAGAAAAAAAAAGATTAAATCAAGCATATCATGAGTAAGAAGTCATTATATCCATGTACTTTTTAGGTCATGTGAGTATATAAATATAATTTTGAAAACAACAAAAATCAGTAGAGTCATGAAAAACAATTATTGATTGCTAATAAATATATGTTAATATTAAAATTTTGATGAATATATGTTAATACGAATATAAGATACAATAAATTAAATATTAATAGAAAATGAGATGTTAATTTATGTTAATACAAATTAATAGAAAAATACTAAATATGATGTATTTTAAGTATTTTAATTATGTTTTAATTTTAAATGGCTAAAGTATATGTATTACCTACAAATTGGCAATACAAATGTTTTTTAAGTCACGTGAATATGAAAATAATTTTCGTTAAGTAACATTTTTGATCTAGCATGTGTAATCGATGCAATGTTATTCTTACTCAAAATGTGTTACATTTTTATATTAATTTGTTAAGAATATTATATTTTTTTTTAAATATCGTGTGACGCACGGGATATATACTAGTATATGTTATTTAGATATGTTTAGTCTACATTTCTAAATCATTTAATCGTTTTTCTTAGTAATATAAAACTTTAAGTCATTAAATAATCATATTTAATGTCAAAATAATGAGAGTTTGATAAGTATCCTTGGTGGTCTTTTTATATATATGATATATATTTATTTATTTATTGTATCTCAATCAAGAAAAATTGTATTTACGCTTCATCAATGATGCACTAATACTTGCGTGAGCATAAAAATTCATCTCATTAATTACATTAAAATTTATGAATTTTAAGTCAAATTCCCAATTATATATAACGTTATTGCATGGTAGTTGATTAACATGATGTCATCATTATTGGATGTCACTTTACGAAAGTGTCAGAAATCTATTACCATTTATTCATGTTGCAATCTGACGGATTTTTTTTCGTGAGATGGGTTACATCATAACTCACACTTAACAATTCATATAAAAATGCATGAATATGTGTTCAATTCATGGGTAATAAGGATCCGTCTCACGAAAACTATCCGTGAGATCGTCTCACATAAGTTTCTGTGTAATGTGGGGATAGAAGGTATGCAAACCTAACTTGTAATTTCAATTCAAGACATTTGTATTGTTAGCCCTAAAATTGATGGTGAATTTTGATCAATCTCATCGAGATGTGTTTAGTTATGGTACTGGTAGTGTCACAATTAGTTTCCCAAAAATGATCGTGATGTTGGCATTGAGAAACATTCACAATTTTTTTTATCAATATTGTTACAGCTAAAAGTATCTATTGTAATTTAAATGTGTCCCAAAATTCAGCTAAAAGTCTCTATTGTAATTGAAATGTGTCCCAAAATTCATGAGAAGTCTGTGTTGTAATTGAAATTTGTCCCAAAATTCATGTGTTTAACTAATCTTAATATATAATTTCACTATCGCAAAAGCTGGTGTGCAACTGGTGCACGGGTCAGGAATCCGTGCAATCCCCGACCCGACCCGACCCAGCCCGACCCGGTTGGGAAAATATATATAGAGTATTCTTTTTTTTTTTTCCAAATCAAACCCACGTTCTATGCGGTTCTTTTCTCCCTCCCTTTCTTCTTTCGATTTTTCTCCATTCTTCCTCTTCTTTGGTTCATTTTTTAGCGATTTTCTCACAAATATCTGTTTGTTTGTGTTTATCTAGTGTTCGCTAAGTTGTTTTAGTTCGATTGGAGTTCTATTCGAAACCCTAGTTCTTGAAGGTTAGTTTTCTGAGTTTATCTGTTGTTTCAGTCGGTTAAATCGATGTTTTCCTTTTGATTTTATGTATTTGTTGTGTTGTTTTGTTGATTTTGTTTGCATTATTGTTTTGTTGTGTTGTTTTCTGAGTTTATTGTTTTTTTGTTTGTTTTCCAGTTTGAATCGAAGATTTCTAAGTTGAGAGGAATGGCACAGAAGTCTCGTTCAGAGAAGAGCATTGTTGTTAGAGAGAGTAAGTCAGATTTGAAAGCGAACCAGAAGAAGAGGTAATTTTATGGATTTTTTTTTAAATTTTCTTAGATCGAAGATGTTTTTTGGTTTGCTGCATGTGTATTTTTGATCTTCCTTTCTGCATGGTATTATTTTATGTTATGTTTGTTTGTCCTTTTGTTGTTGATCTGTTACCTTTTTAGTTCTTGTTATGTGCTTTTTGTTTTTTGAATTGTTAATGTGATATTCATCTACATTATATCAGTGAGATCTATATCATTTTTTTCTGTGATGTTTATTGATGTTTATTAGTTCTTTTTGTTTGTTGACTACATTTTTATTATGTTTTTATTCAATGTTATATGTTTATCTATTAATGTGATATACCTATTCATTATATCAGTGTAACCTTTATCATTACTTTGTGTGACCTTTACTATAGAATAGTGAGACCTTTTCTTTTTGTTTGTTGACTACATTTTTATTATGTTTTTATTCAATGTTATATGTATATCTATTAATGTGATATACCTATTCATTATATCAGTGTAACCTTTATCATTACTTTGTGTGACCTTTACTATAGAATAGTGAGACCTTTTCTTTTTGTTTGTTGACTACATTTTTATTATGTTTTTATTCAATGTTATATGTTTATCTATTAATGTGATATACCTATTCATTATATCGGTGTAACCTTTATCATTACTTTGTGTGACCTTTACTATAGAATAGTGAGACCTTTTCTTTTTGCAGTTTGATTTTAACATCTTGCAGACCTGCCAGAATTGTTGATCTTGTTGAGGCATTAAATGAGAAGCAGAAGTCTGATGTAATTAGTATAGGATTCGGGGGTTTGTTGGATGTTTCTTTTAGAACTTGTAA
The DNA here is from genome assembly GCA_005771605.1 of Scutellaria baicalensis. NCBI lineage: Eukaryota > Viridiplantae > Streptophyta > Magnoliopsida > Lamiales > Lamiaceae > Scutellaria > Scutellaria baicalensis. The sequence continues at coordinate 34,535,269 of CM016722.1, read as the reverse complement.
TTTGGAAATGTTGACATGGCTTGTTAAGAGGTTTAATGGTGGGAGTAGGATGTTGTCTGTGGATAGATATCGTAACTTTGTGTTAACTGCTGATGATGTTTATGATATATTCATGCTTCCACGTGGTGGTTCTAGTGTGTCGAGGTTTGGAAAGCAAGAGGAACATGACTTGCTTGTGAGGTTGGGTAAGATATATGATATTCACTCAAGGACTCCTGAGAAAGTGGTGTTTGATTTGTTGACTGATCAGTTGGTGTTTGGTGGAGATGATTTTAAAAGATTGTTTGTTCTATATGTGATGTCAACTTTCTTAACACCTTCTTCAAATCGGTTGTTGAAGACGGGTATTCTGAAATCTGTAGTTGATGTTAATAATATTTGTAAGTTGAATTGGTGTGAGTATGTATTAAATTGGCTGTGTGATGCTGTGATGAAGTTTGATGGGAAGGATGTGAAAAATGTTAGTGGTTGTGTGATAATATTGCAAATTGCTTACTTTCATAGAGTGAAATGGCAAGGTGTTGCAGAGTCTTGTGAATTACCGTTAATCAAACATTGGTCGATTGAGAAAATGGAAAAAAGGTGTAAGGAAGAGGCTGCTGTTGGGCGTTATGGTGATGGAGAAATAGTGGTGAATGTTTATCCTGTTTCTGGGAAAGAAGGTTATAGGAAGGAGAAGCCTGCTGAGGAAGAAAATGTGGATGTGGAGGAAAATGTGGCTGGGAATACTCATGATGATGGGGAGAAAACTGGAAGATTTATTAAGTTTAGCTTGCCTGATGGAGAGCTTGATGATTCTGAGATAAAGAAGATATCTAAAGATGTAAGTTTCTGTAGTCTTTATTAGAAAACCTTAATGTTATAAATGAGTGACTTTTATACATTTTTATCTGACCTTTTATGATAAATTAATGTGAAGTGTGAACTAACAGTTTTTTATTGTTTGTAGGATATCCATGAAACTCTTCTTTGCTTCAGAAGAGACATTTCTATTGTGTCTGATCATTATATGAAGAAGTTGCTTTCAATGAAAAAGAAGATTTCTGAAAAAGTGTCAAGTTCTCCAGAAATTTCTGAATCTCAAAAGTTCTTTTCTGATGAAAAGTTGCACAACTATATTGACAGTGTTGTTGAGAATTTCTTGAGTATGAATAAGATTGCATCTGATATGCCTTCGTTTAATATTTTTACACCTGAGGACATTGCTGTAAATGAAGTGGTGGAAGATGTTTGGGGTGAGGCAGGTGCAACGGGTGAGGAACTGAGAGATGCTGTTTTATCGGTTGGTTCAAAAGAAAGAAAAGCTGAAGAGAAAGGGAATGAGGGCTTTTGGGGGATAAGCTATGATGTTGGTTATGTTTCTGATTTCATGGTTTTTTCTAACAAGTTTTTAAATGATATGGATGTGAGAGAAAAAGAGATAGTAGATTACTGTCTTTTTGCTGAAGATTCAGAAGAAAGCCAAGGGTATGAATTTGTTTACCCTTATGATTTTTATATGTGACCTTTTATGATTATTTAGTTGACCTTTCTGCTAGTTTCATGAGACCTCTTTGTTTTATACTATGTTAGGTTTTATACATTTCTTGTATGTTTATGTGACCTTTTTATCTAAAAGTATATGACCTTTTATACTTTATATGTCACTTCATGTTTTATATCTAGAATTCTGTCACTATACCTTTCTGATATATTTGTGTGACCCTTTCTACATTTATGTGTGACCTTTATTGTATATATGTGAGACCTTCATATTATATAACCAGAGTTCTAGCTAGTATCTCTTATACTTTTTCTGTTTTGTGTGTTATACCTTTCTGTTATGCTTGTTTGACTTTTTATATATTTTTGTATGACCTTTATAATATACATGTGAGACCTTTTATTTATAAGTATCTGACTTTTAATATAATTTGTTAATTTACAGGGATGATGAAGAGAGGTTGTTCCAAAATGGATATTTTAATTTCATTACAAAGAATGATATGTTGTCTTTGTATCCAAAGTGTGTGATATATCAATCTGTTTTGACAACATGGTTTTTAATGGTAAATGCTGATGAAGAGAAAACAGAGAGGCGAAGTCGTTTTGTTTTTAACCTTGAACTCAGTGTAAGTTATAAATTTTCTATTTACATTATATAATATAATAGTATTTATTTTATTAATTTGTTTTATTGTTTATTAGCTATGTTTGGAGAATATCATAAATTCAGAAGGTGATGAGAAGGAGAACAAAATTCAAATGAGATCAAGTTGGGAGACTTGGATGGCTTCTAATAAGAACACCTTGAACAGTGTTGATATGGTTTTTTTTTTTTTTATTCCTGTTATGCATTTTATTTGGTATATATGTGTCATACGTTTTTATGTATTTTTTGATACCTTTATATATTTTTGTAGATCTTTATTCCATTTTGTTTGGAATGCCATTATGCTGTTGTTGCTGTGAACTTCATTGACAAAAAAATTCAGTATTTGGATAACAGAAAATATGGATCTGAAAACAATTTTTTCAAGTGTGCAGAAATCTTGGTGAGTTTCTAAAGTTCATGAATGTTCTCTTACTTCTTTATGTTATAGGATTCTAAATTGTTTTCAAATTTTTAATATATGGTTTTGTTATTTTTTTAGAAAACTGAAATGTCAATATTTCTTCGGAGTAAGAAGCACAAAAAAGCTAGACAGATCCTTGATTATGAGTTTGAGAATGTGTTATTCAAATGGCAAACTACAAACAAAGATGTAGACTGTGGTGTATACTTGATGCATCATGTTGACAACTTTGATGGTGTTCCATATGAAATTCCAGATTTGACAAAGGTATTGTATATTTTTCTTTTTATTATTATGTAATGTGTTAATTATTTTTTAAATATAAGTGGGCTGAGTATAACTTTGTTTATTTGTTTTGTTGCGAAGGCTGTTGTGAGACGTGTTCTTAGAGCAAAGGTATGTGTAAGTCTTGTTCTGTCCAAGTTGAATGAAATAAAGAGTGAGGTGCTGCAGAAAGTGTCTACTTTCTATCAGAAGAAACCTGATTTGAAGGCCAAGATTATGGAAGAGAAGAAGAAGGCAAATTATTCAAAAAAGAAGACAAAAGTTGTACTGCCTACAGGAAGACAAAAGAGGAGGAGGAATGATTGAGTGATATGGAAAACAATTTCTGTGGATGTGAAGTTTTTAGGAACAGTTGTCTAACTTTTTAAAACAATTTAAATACTAGTTTTTGTTGGTATGATGCATATGTTCTAGCTAACTTTTGGAAACACTTTGGATATGTTCATGTTTTAGGTTTTTGTACGTGAAGTGTTTCAGTAACGACTGGTTTTATGGTGGGATATTAGGTTTTGAATATTGGATATATATATGAATGTTAGTATATAAAATATGCAGTGATTCTATTGAAGGTTACATAAAGGTCCAAATGTTGTTATAGAAAGGTAAAGAAAATGTATATAAAGGTATAATTTTTGTGATTGCAATATATTAATCTAAATAAGATTATTTTTGTGTATGTATTATAGTTTTTATTACAATATAAAACATAAAAGTAAGTTCGAATATAAGTGTTTATTAAAATAAACTTTTATAAATTAATGATATAAAGGTATTAATTCAAACATACAAAGGTAACATTTCTATAATATAAAGGTAAGTATTAGATAGATAAAGGTAAACATGCGAAAATGATTTTTCTTCCTGCTTATGTTTCTTTTGTTACATAATAATATATAAATAAAAGATATAAATGTATCAATTATATTATATAAAGGTCATATTTATACAAAATAAAGGTAACTGCCACATAGATGCAGGTAACATGTGAAAATAAATAAAGGTCACAGTTCTATAATATAAAGGTAACTGAAATATAAATAAAGGTAAACATGTGAAAAATGTTTAAAACATGTGAACATTTGGTGTTTTAGAACCGAATTCCTTTGCAACAGACTTTCCCTTGAGCTTTTTTTTCTTCTGAAAATGACCTTTTATCCTCTGTCTTCGGCCTTTTGTAATAGAATGAGTAGGATCAAGGACAACATTAAATGATTCGGAATGCGTAGGAGCTGTTGAATCAAATGAAGTGATTTCATTAATACTCAAAGAATCTCTATTATATCCTTCTTCAAGTATTCTCTTTGCATCCTTGCTGTCTTCACATTTCAAAATCAGATTATAATACTTTCTGGCCATTTCATGTCTCCAAAGAACACATTCGTGAGGTATGTTCATGTGTTGAGAAATATGTTTGAAACCATCCCAAATCTGTGATTTTGCTTGCTTTGTCCACCTCTTCTTTATATAAGAATCAGGAATACTTACCTTAGAATTTATATGAAGTATCCTCAACGAGTGGTAGCACAACATACCACACTCTTCAAATTTCATGCATGTGCAAACAATAAGGTTCATGCTGTTGTCAAACACCACCCGATTCACAATCCCATTGTCATTGATAGATGAAACATGGTAAACTGTGGTGTCATCTTGAACTCCTATAAGTGTAGATGTAGCTGATATGCATTTAAGAAACTCATCCTCAAATTTTCTAAAAAGTGGCAATGTATAAACCTCAGAAGCATGCTTCAACAATCCATTCAATGGTAGAACTGATTCAGGAATCAATCTTGAAGATTTGAATTCATCATGTCGTTCTTTGCTTCTCCAATTGTTGATTGTTTCCTTGAAAACTATATAGAATTCTGTTAAGCTTGTATTTTTCTTGACGTTGAATCCAATTGCATGGTTTGTGCTCTCACTTCTCTGTGATGATAGTATCCCAGCTGAAAAGAAATCTTTGTTCAATGCAGTGCACCACTTTTCTTTTAAACCATATAAACGTGCAAACCAAGGATGATCTGTCAAGCCATATTTTGATATCATGCTCTGCCAACAATCCTCAAATTCCTTTTCATCAGTACATCCTGACAAGCACTTATTGAATGTGTCTTTGAATGTATTATCGGTCTTCAATTCTGCGAATCTGCTTACTGCATTTTGCTGAAGATGCCATAAACACAAGCGATGTCTTGTTCCAAGAAAAACCTACAAATGGTTAGTTGAATGTATTAGATAATAATATATGAATCTGTATATATATATATGTGTGTGTGTGTGTGTATACATATATAAGGATTAATCACAGTATATAAACATAACTGAGCTTTACATAACAATATACATTTAATCAAAAAATTAGCAACTGATATTATAAGGTATGAAAGTTATAACAAAAAGGTAATACAAATATATCATAAAGGTAACAGTGAACAATACCTTTTCTATTGCATTTGCAATGGCCAAATCTTGGTCAGTGAACAAAGATATTGGACACTTTCCTCTCATTGATTTTTTAAAAACTTCAAAAAGCCATTCAAAAGATTCCATCTTTTCATCAGCTAGGAATGCACATCCAAACATTACGTTTCTTCCATGATTATTTACTCCAACAAACGGAGAACATATAAGATTGTACCTATTCGTCCTATAGGTTGTGTCAAATATCATCACATCTCCATAAATCTCATAATCTTCTTTCATCATTGAATCCCTCCAAAAAAGTTTACTCAATCTGCCTTCATCATCTAACCTAACTTTGTAATAAAAATCATCATTCTCCTCTTGTTCTTGTTGAATCATGTCAATGACCTTTTGTGCATCTCCACCCTCAATGACTTTCATCTTCAAACGATTTACAAAATTCAAGTGGTCTTTGATAGTGTGACCTATTACCTCCTCTCCTCCTGCATCTTGGACCATGTAACGAAAAGAATTTGTTGCACTCATTCCTGAAGTTATCATGCTTTCTATAACTCTTCCTTTTTCATTACTGATATTTCTTTCTGAACGGTGCAAGTGGTTCAATTCTATTCAGGTAAGTGTATGATTATGCAACAAAATGTGGTTGACAACCTCGTACAATCCTTCATCATTCATCTTAACCCTCATCAAAGCTTTACAATCTGTTCTTGCAAGTCCAATTTTTTTCCTCTTATACATACTTGGGTTTTGTGATCTCTTTACTCCAGAACTTGAGCAAACAAAAAGTTTTGCCAACTCAATAGGGGGGTCATCTCTAGAGAACCTACTAGTTGACTATGCACGAGCATGCTTACAATAAAGTTCATACATTTCTGGGATTGTTTTCCTTGTTGTTCCTATAAGAGATCCACTTATATCTGAAAAATAGAAATAATGATACCTTAATTGAACCTATATTATTAAATAATATGACCTTTATGTATTGTATAGTTTACCTTTATGCATTATTTAAATGACCTTTTATGAGACAGAACAATGTTTAAGTAGAAATTATTGATACCTTTATGTGTAGTTAAAAAAGTAAAGATACCTTAAAATTAAGGATTAAGAGATAAATTATTATTTAAGAAATCTTAATACACCCTAGAAAATGAAAAGTTTAAGAAATTTTAAGTTTTATTATTGTACCTTTAAGTGTGAGTACTGTTATTTTTTTATAAGTAAACCTTTATCTATACTGAGTAGTACCTTTATATTGAATAATGATGACCTTTTTGTTATAAGAATTATACTGATAAGAGATAGAGTTTTTACCTTCGTTTATATCAGATATTGTATCACACGCATCAAGAAATTCATCTTCTTCGGTGGACAACTCAACTATTTCTCTTGAATTGGAACGATAATCTGTCAGAAGACATTATTAATACGAAATCAGAAACAATTACATGTTATTAAACTGATAGGAATTGGATTTTTGTTTGGACAATTATTTGAAGTTTTACCTTCATCTTCCATGTCTCCTGTCTGCATCTTGTTTAATTGCAATAGTTCGAACAAGAAATCACGAATGGAGAAGAAGAATAGGAAATATAGTAGAAGAATTAATCAATAGATGAATCTTGGAAGAACGCGACGCCATGGGTGGAGCTGGGAGAGAGAGAAAATATCTGTGCAGGCAGGCAGCGAGATGAGCTGGGGGAGAGAAAATTAGGGCTAGAAAAAAAAAAAATATATATATATATATATATATATTAAGTATGTCGGGTCGGGTCGGGTCAGGCGGCCCAGTTGCACGGATGTAGGTGTATGGGAGACCAACTCTTTCACTATATGCACAATAAGAGGAAAAAAGACGTTTAAATACAAAACGTTTTCTCATTTGAGTTATACTTGATTTGTCATCATTTTGAATTAAATTATGAAATTTTCAGTTTGTCGTATGAAATTTACTTAAATATAATGTATTTTACGGTATCAAACAAAACTAATATTACATGAATTTGAAAAAATAAAATTTAATTGTCTAATACTGTAATAAACCAAAACAAAAATCTCAAAAATTATATATAAAAAAAAGGTATCAAATCAAATAAAATTCGAAATATGAAATTGTTTCCAAACACAAGAGAATATTAGGGCCGGTTTTTTATAAGTTTATTACAATCGAGTCAGAAGATTCTCGTACATCATTCACATAACCACTGTTTATATAACACCTATATTAAGGTTGAGTGGATATTAAGTTGGGAATAAATGTCAAGTAATTATTAATTAAATTACCCAATAGGTTTGAGTTGAAAAAACTTTGAAGTATTTGATTTATTCTCTTGCCAGCTCAGGTTTCTGCATCCATATATATCAGCTCACACACATGATATGCATGTATAAACCATATTAATTAGCATTATTAGCAGTGATTGGATTCAAAGAAGAAGAGATCAGAGTTACATATATATGGAGGAAATTAATAATTCAAGAGAATTAGTTGAAAATCAAGCTCCAAATAAAGGAAATCTCATTACCGTTCTTACTATTGATGGTGGAGGTGTAAGAGGAATCATCCCAGCTATTATAATTGCTTATCTTGAACTCCAACTCCAGGTAATTTACATTTAAATCTTTTTTCATCTCCAAATTAAATTACTTTTTAAAGAAAATGCAAATATTGAAAAGTGAATTAATATGATGAATGAATGGTATAGGAGTTAGATGGTGAAGATGCAAGAATAGCAGATTATTTCGATGTAATAGGAGGAACAAGCACTGGTGGTCTGCTTACCACTTTGCTAACTGCACCTGATTTAAACAACAATAATCGCCCTCTTTATGCTGCAAAAGATATTCCTCCCTTTTATTTTCAACATTCTCCCAAGATTTTTCCTCAACCAAGGTTAAATTATCCCCCACTTTCTTTCTTTTTTTTTTAATAGAGAAAAACTCACTTTTCGTCTCCACTGAGCCATTGTCCGTTAGTAGTCCTGTAAAAAAACACATTTCAATTTTGGTCATGTAATTTGACAATTTCGTCCAATTTTAGTCCTTTTTTTTTTGTGGGATTTTCAATTTTTCGGTCACGTTGCGACGAGTGCACTATATTCACCCCAATCTATAGTCTGAAAATAAAAATTCCAACAAAGAAAATGACCAAAATTAGACAAATTTTTTAGACACATGATCAAAATTGAAAAAGTAGGACTAATATCGGACAAATTATAGAATCAAATTGAAAAAGTGCATTTTTACCGGACTGAAAGTAGACAGTAGCTCTGGGAGATCGAAAAATGAGTTTTTCCTTTTTCTAATATCAAGAAAACTTGATGCTTTAGGGTTTTTGTTGCAGAGGTCCATTGGGAGGGTTGATGGTGTTGTTGAAAGGGTTTGTTGGGCCAAAATATGATGGCAAGTATATAGGGAGATTAACAAGGGAAATGTTGGGCAATTTAAGGTTGCATCAAACCTTAACCAATGTTGTTCTTACAACTTTCGATATCAAGAAACTTCAACCTGCCATCTTCTCTTCATATACGGTACTGGGTCATGTTTTAAAGCTTGTCTAGTGTTTTATACACCAATACAAGATTGGGATCAATTCCATGTTTTCTATGCCAACTTATGTAACATGAACTGTCATATTTTTGAACTTTTTGTAGGCCCCAAAAGAGTCTGGAATGGATGCATTGTTATCAGACATATGCATCGCCACCACAGCTGCACCAACTTATTTTCCTCCTCACTATTTCGTGAACCAAGGCCAAGAGTTCAACCTCATTGATGGTGGCGTTGTGGCTAATAACCCGGTAATTATTACATATTAAAAAGATCTATATGTACTTTGGATCAGCTCTATCCAAATATGTTAAACTTATTGAAAATGTGATGATCGTAGACGTTGATTGCTGTATCAGAGGTGATACGCGAGGCGTCCAATGAGAATCCAGATATCTTCCCAATGGAAGCGATGGATTTGGGTCGATTTGTAGTGATATCATTAGGGACAGGGTCGAGAAAGAATGAAGAGAAATATGATGCTAAAAGAGCTGGGAAATGGGGGATCGTGGGGTGGCTGTATGCAACCCCGAGTCCATTGCTCAGAGCTTACAACCAAGCAAATGCTGATATGGTTGATTTTCATAATTCGGTGATCTTTCAAGCACTTCATTCACAACACAACTATCTCCGCATACAAGTAAGTTTTGTTTACTTTTCTAATTTTCTTTGATTAGCCCTTTTCATGTAAATGTTGAACAAGTATCTCTCTCATTCATCAGTCTAAATGATCGTCTAATATATGATTCTTGAATGAAGGATAACTAAAAGGATGGTTTTGTTTGTTTATGAAAATGAAGGAAGAAAACTTGACAGGGAAAGTAGTGAACTTGGATATGGCAACAAAAGAGAACTTGGAATATTTGGAAAAGATTGGTGAAGAGCTGTTGAAAAAGCCTGTTTCGAGGATGAATTGTCGAACTGGAGCTAATGAACCTGTTCAAGATGGTGGAACTAATATGGAAGCCCTCCAAAAGTGCATTTTCTTTCTTTTTTTTTCTTTAATGAAAGCTGTGTAGATCGAATGATTGAAATGCAAATGCTAAATGACATGATTTTCTCTCATTCGCAGGTTTGCTAAAATACTTTCGAACGAAAGAAAGTTGCGATCTTCCAACTTAAACTCCAATCAATATGATCAATCATCGGACGTTACATAAGTTGAAGTAATGAAGTGGTGCAGAAATACTTTGTGTGTGTGTGTGTGAGAGAGAGAGAGAGAGAGAGAGAGAGAGAGAGAGAGAGAGAGAGATCCATCATGTTAAGTAGCTTTATGATTTATGCTGCATTGCACTAGCACAATCGCATTAGTTCATTGAATAAAAAACAAAATATGTTGTTTGTGTACAAGATGTCCAATCCGGATCTCTGTAGCATAATGGGCTTTTTTGGGTTCGTATCAATGTTAGTAAATTAATGATAGGTTTAAATTCCACAGATATAACAAAGATTCACACTCATACTTGTTGGTCCCAAGGTGGGACTGAGGTTTTAAGGTGGGAGAAAATGAACATTTCCATTTACAAGTTTAATCATAGCATAATGGTCTCCAAACTCGGATCGATATATTAGAAAAGAAAATGATAAAGAAAATAAATTTAGCCCCCGAAAACCCACCACACCGTGAGCCAACTTACTAAGACATGCCTTTTAGTTGACATCTAAATACTCAACCCGTCGACATCTAAATACTCAACCCAACCTACGGTGTGAAGGAATACACCAACCCAACGAACTTAACTCATTTTTGACAACTCTAGTTGTAAGTCATACTTCTCTCTGATTTTTTCCAAAACCACCACTTATATCTCCCCTCCATCTCAATCCTAATTGGTACCCTTGCAACATCTTTTGTCAGCTACACACGATGAACAGATCAGCTCAAAAGACAAATCGAATACCACAAAAAAAAATTGCACCATAAGTATGAACGTGCGTACTGATGCACCACACTCCACAAAAAGAATATTCATTCTTATTCTTATTCGACAGCCATAGAAGAATAAATGAAGCATAAAAGAATAATCAACAACCTATTTTCTCACCATAAGAATATCATATTCCCTATTCACAAATCCAAACAGAGTACGTTTCCTATCCATCTATTCGCACTAAATACGCGAAATTAATGTAACAGGATATGTGCACATATATATACTAGTCCAATCCAATAACAATGGACTATATTTTGCTGTGGACGTACCTCTCTAGGCTAAGCAAATATCTGCTGGATCACTGTTTCTGCATTTCCATTATACTGTGCAAGAAGATGAATAGCATCTCCTCTGGGTAGAGCAAGAAATTCCTGAAAACAATAAAAAAAGAATCATCAGTTCAATCACATATTTCATAATGAATTTTAGGGTAAATTATCTTTAGCCCTGTCTCCAATTGACATGTTACACTTTCTGTAGACAAGTCAGCTTAGAGGTTGTCATAAGTGGCAATGTATCAAATCGTGTACGTCAGAGGGTAAATGCAACAGACAAGTTTATATAGCAAAATGCAAAAACACACATAAACTAAACAGCCAAGTCTAAACTACACTTATTTTTGTTTTCCTCAATAAAGTATTCGTCGTCCACATAATGGAACAATAAAAATAACAAACAGCACAGGAACAGGCCTTTATTGGGATACAATGCACCGAAATCTTGTGACTGAGAGAGTCTATGACAGAGCATATAAGATTTTCTAAAATTTAATAAAATATTCAAAAACTTATAAGCTCATTAAAAATATTAATATGGTTTCACAATAAATTCTTATTTCCCAAATAGTAAAATTTTGAAAGCTTATAAGCTGTTTTCCAAAAAGTAAAGACATTCTGGTGGTGTTTGGCTAAGCTTATCTAAGAGATCTTATAAGATGTTTTTCTTATTTAAATAAAGTAGTCGAAGTGTTTGAATGAATAACATGGTGGAACGTATAAAATGTTAGTAACGATAATTGCTTTACTTAAATAAGATTTTCTTCCCCAAAGAAGCATATGAATACAGTGTATGAATAAATAAAATGATAGAGCATATAAGATGTAGTAATGACAATTGTGTTGCTGAAATAAGGTTTTTTTTTTTTTTTTTTTTCCTGAAAACCTTGTAAAACACTCTTAAGGAGCTTATAAGCTTTTAAAATTACATACTTAAGAGCTTATAAGCTCAAGCCTAATACTATTTTTAAAATAAGAATTTTATTTTCATAAACTCCTTTGATACTAAATTTAATTAAAATTGTCATTACTAACATAAAAGTTCTATCATCAACAACTATTATCAAAAGATAATACAGCACCTAATATGCTCTAAAAACATTTTATAAGATTTAGTAAATAAACTTATTACATATTTTTGCGTAACCTACGACCCGAATGAGATGTTTAATTATATGCAACTGAGAACTCACCATCACTTTCAGTATTGCATTTTCATCACATCCAATATCATTGTTGGATGAGATTTGATTGGGGCTGCTACCATCTTCATGCATCCTCATATTGCTCGAGGATATCGTAACTGGTGAGGATCCTTGAGGGCATGTATCAATAGTTGACCTGGAAGAACCATCCCCTAGGAAATGACTACCAAGTTCTTTTAGGGAATTGATCCACAAAAGACCTTCAAACTGGTCTCTACACATTTGAAGCTTAAACCACTCGGTGTGTGTGTGAAGGGCCGCCCTTATTATCTTCATAAGCTGGGGTTCTTCAATACCTAACCTTCTACCAAAAGCAACCTTGCACAAGAAAATTAGTTTCTGTGTTAGTATAACCAATGAGAAAAAAGTACATAAACAAAGTGCATCCAACATATGCATAAAGCATCCAACAATTTTCATATTCATATACGTCATACTGCACCGGATTGTTGCATTGTGAAACAGAACCCTTCACCTTTCCTTTACTAAGAAACTTGAATTTCACAGGAATCAATAAATAAGTTTCTCCTAAGAAACCCATCCCTGAGACCCCCATTCTAGCACCAGTGTGGTCCTCTATACTCTACATAGTACAACTCAATAGAATGGCACACCATTCGTGACAATGAACACAATCCTACAAGCTGGTAATCGCATGGCCACACAGATACTAGGAAGAGCTCATTTCAGCTCATTGATTCATGTGGGCAATAAAATAAAATAAAGGTAAACAAAAAAGTGAGAAAGTTGGAGTGAATATTGTATCTGAAAATAAATAGAACAGGCTATGGAGCACGAGAAACCTGGAGTGAAGTTGCAAGGGCATCCAAAGGCATATGTTTGCCACTTGGTTCTTCAGTTGATCGGAGCAAATACAACAGTGTCTCCTTCAAAGGCTTAAGCAAAGATGGATTTTTTGCTGCCAAAGGACCCAAATGAGATGAGGCAACCTTCAGTGCACTGGAATGATCACCCGCTTGAACAAACTTAAAAAATTCAACCTGCATGCAATGAGAACCGGGTTTACATTTTACTCACTTGCAATCTTTAACTAGAAAAATTGCAGAGAGACGCAAACCTGCTTAAGTTGGAAAAGCAGTGTTGGGTTTTGAGTGAAAAAATCTGGATCAAGAGCATTTATTTCCTCAACCACCTCTACAGCCATTCCTTCACTTGCTAATTCCTTCATGCCCAAAACAATCTCGTATTTGTCCACTCTATTACTTAAATTGTACATCATGGATGACTTTTTAGAATCCTGCACAAGTAAGAGCCTGATGAGAAGTTCAATATTGGAGATTATTTGAATCAGCACCCAAATCATGTACTCTCGTACCATGTTAATGCAATCAAGCGAGGTAGTAGCACCAAGCTCATGTTTGTAGCTTCCAGAGATAACTTCAGAAGCACTCTCTAGCTTTTCATTTCTTCCACTCCATCTTTTGCGCTTGCCCCTTTCCCCAGTTCCTGGGCTTCTGTTTCTTAAAACAGCTTTGATTTCTTGAGGGTGATGAATCCTGCTCGTACTACAATCTTCTTTAAGAGTGGCTGTATCACAGGGATATCTCACATCCATATCAGAACTTTCTGTGCTCATGAGATCTAATTTACTTTGAGAACCTTCCATGTGAATGCTACTTGTGGACATGTCACAGCCAGTACCGATTGAACAATTTTCAGATAAGCTACTGCCTGGATCCCATTTATCAACATTTTCAATTCCAGATTCAGCATGCAAGCCTGTCATTGACAAGGTCATTAATGAAATAATAATAAAGTTAAAAGTAAAAAAAGAAGGGGGCCGTAATGGGCAAACTTTCACCAGAATCAATTGGTCCAGAGTCTACGATGCCCCTGTAGATGCAGTATTCATGAACAAGTTCATCAAGAACCGAAATATCTAATCTCATCCGGCATAACTCATTCTGTGACAGACAAATAGAACTGACAATCTGTTAGCTGAAGTACTGAAAAAGTTTCTATAGCCAATATGACATTAATCAGTTTCAATGCCTCATAAAGCAAGAACTATGATTGCTTGCAAACAAAGGGAATCCTTAAAAGACAACCAACAACCTAACCATTAAGATAGTGAGTAATCAGAATCTTCACTTATCTTGATTCTTATGTCGTCGCTCAGGGTAAATAGGAAAGACGTAGAATATCCAATAAACTTTCATATATTTCATATTCATTAAGCCAGCTTCCCAACCCTAACTAAACTCTTTCGAGTCTAACTACAAGTAAGCCTGATAACATTGTAACTTTGACTTAAAGCGCAAATCATATTCATATAAAAGCATACTTATTAGTAATGTTACATATATTCAAGTCTATACTAAGGAAACCAACCATACAAATTTTTGCTAAGATTTGATATTTGTTGTGATACCATGGTTCAACTGGTTTTCAACAGTTATTGGGTAAGGATTGAGTAATTATCCACTCATTTGGATCGTCTAATTGTAATAACATGCATTCATTTAATTACACCTGTACAGGAGGTGGCTCTGAGCAGTACTCTATGCACAACAGAATTGCATGAGCAATGCCTTTTCTTTTTAACTTAAAGAGTGTTCGTCAAGAAGACTGCAAGTGACCATTTTGTTAAAGTCAATAATAACTTAGCAAACTAGGTGGAACACATTAACCTGAAATGCCTGGTTTAGATCGCCTTTGGCAAACCTCAAGCTATCTATAGCACCCTGTCTGGTAAGCTCCACAGCATGAGCAAGGGCTTGAATGTCCACCTGGGGTCCATAAACCAAACATAAATAGGTCTGAAAATAAGAACCACCAAATAAGTTTCAAAAACCATAATGCGATATTGTAATGCTTGCCACCAGAAGGGGCCCAAGTAGTTCATGAAGCCAGTGATAAGCACAGCGGGAGAACTTAAATATTAAGCTCAGTGGGAGAACTTAAACATTCTAATAAATCAATAATGAAACTAGGAAATACGGAAAATAAATAGTCTGTAAAGATCACTGAAATTTTATAAACACACACATAAAACATCAAAAAGATATAGAAATTGATACCTACAAAATGTATCAAACCTATTTATTTGACTCAGCATCCTCATGCACATTAATGAAATAATATAATTAGACATTTTAAACCCCAACATCAAAAGCAATTACATATTGCAGGACTACGGTGGCACACTTCTACCCTTTAACAATATGAGCAGATACATAACGCAAATTACATTAACATCAGATAAAAAATAATAGTAAACCATTCAAAAAGAATTTAAATAATAAAAACGTGCAGGAGAATACATTATCTGGACTGTCTTACAAGAACAGCATAATTATATTAAATGAAATAGCAAACATTGAGATTCGTTCTAATAAAGAGTGTATCTGTATAGACATGAATATCGGGTCGGGGGGGGGGGGGGGGATAGAGAAAGATTGGATAACAGACAAGAAAACATATATGTGTATATATATAGAAATTAAAGGGGAAGGGAGGCTTCGCTTTGGAGAAGAGTTAAACTTCCCAAATACCTTACCTCATCAAATGGAGGTGCTTCAAAAGAACTTTCTTGTGGTGTCGCTGCAGGGTCGCGTTCCTCAAGGAGCAACCTCTCAGTAAGATCAGCTATGGGTGATGGAACTCCTTGATGAAGACAGAATCCTTTGTGTATGCTGCATATTCCATGCAGAAGTTCAAGAGGGCATAAATGAACTCAATAAACATGTGACAGTACAAATTTTTGCACTATATAAAAGAGAGCAGCCATGTCTGAACTTCTTATAGTCATTCAAGCATATGCAACCTAATCCACACCATACAAAATTATGTAAGGAGGTGAAGGTACCTAATTAAATATCTCAAGGTCATTGAAAATATAGGATCATATGCACGTAAATGCGCCCGCAGAACAGAAGACAGCAGCCCAGCTATCTCGAACCTTCTCCTCTCAGACCACTGAAAAAAAAATTGGAAGTTCATTAGCATTTACCCAGGATACACACACACACTGAGAATAAGAACATATTGTGCATTTTCTCCTGGAAGCAAATTTAGATATAAATAACTTTCAATCGACGGAACGTAATAAGGTCTACACTCTTAACCTAAACATTATTTCTTTCAGTGTTCCAAACCGCACTGAGTGCTTTTATCAATTTCCTGATTTAGGAAGAATAAAATCAAGAGGAAGTCACACATCAGTATCTACCATAGAATATAAATCGGGGAACCTATTCAGTATAATATGACACAACATGCTGACTAAGCATGATAATGACAAAATACATAACCCCCAAACTATTGCCTACACTTTCTTACTCTAATTTATATTTACGAGCCATAACAGAAATCATTTTTTGGTAATTGCAACTTCACCAGAATTGGAACATTCTACGCATACCAGATATCTTATTTGACCACTTAACGAGAATTTTGCTTTCAAAATTCTACAAGATGCTCTTTACATCAAAAGACAAGGTTTTCAGGCTCCAAATTGATTAGGTTTAAGGCAGATCCCACAAAAGGCAAGGAAGGTAAGTAGCACTATCGTGTTCAATTAGCAATTGATTCCTGCCTACCGTCTACAACTATTCCTTCCTTTTTCCAGAACTTGTAGTCTGTAGCCATGCTGGCAATAAGCTGCACCTAGGACACCAATAGTCACTCCTATTGGAAGCGAATATAAAAACCTAATATACACAATCAGTACATATTTTAGGAACATGAGGGGAGCTGGATGTAGTGAGATCAGCAGACCTTTTGCAATGGTTATGCTCAGGTACTGCTATCTCAAGTTATAATATAACACTGATGTTAATAAAACTAATTGGTACATATATCATTTTATATCATGATGGAAGCTAGTAGCCTTCGGAGGTATTTTATTGATCTTCCTTACTTTTTGTTGTTTCTGAGGAGGTTGTCAGTATCATCTCTTTAGAAGGTAATAGGACGTACACAAACCAGCCGGAAACTCATGTTCAGCCTTTTCCAACTTTCTGTTGACTAGAGGAAGCTCAGGACTCTAGAGTTCAGATCAAAGGAAAAGCGCCTATTAAAGATCCAGTCAAGATCATGTCCAAGGCCCAGGCCCGAATAGGTAGTAGTTAAAGGTAGTCCCATAGCACACAGAATGGAATCAGTTTACCGGGCTGACTTCTATAAAAAATCCATACATGTAGTAATTGAGGAATATGTTGTGTTAACTGCGTAAGTAACATTTCTCCAAACAATTAGAGGACAGAAAGTAGTTTTAGCTTTTTTATAAGCAGTGATCAGGGAAGAACAAATTTATTGGCAATACAAATTCAATGAAGAATCCAAATTTGACTTGCATTTTGTATGTTTCCTCTCTGCAGCGTATCAATTTGAATAATCTGTTCCTGTTTATGGAAATACCCTTCAAGATACATTTATGTGAATGTATAATGGTCAGAAGCCCATAAATGAAATGGTGCATCCAAAAAACCCAAGTATATATACTGTGGACAGTGAAATTGATGATTTACATCCCTTATTCCTTAAAAGTGACAAATGTTGCCATGCAAAGTACTTAAAGAATTATTTGCATTAACATCTAAACAAAATGTTAAAAGTCTACCTACACTCTAAACATCAAAATAGGAAGACTAAATAGGAAGGCATACATTGCACTATGCTATAAAAACAAAATAATATCTCAACTTACCTCATTTACCACTGGAGACATCTGATCATCTTTGTCATAAATGAACGCAAGAAGAACGTGTTTAAATTCCTCATATGCTTCCTTAAATGAGAAACAAAATTAAATTAGTAAAGTAACAAGCAAAATGAATGGTGAAGACTGACTAACCTCTTAGTTATTGAAACAGGGAGTTTATCCCATTAAACACCATAAAGCAAAATTACCTAGCTCACTAACATTCACTACATCACTAGTCACTACATACAGATATGTATATAGACAAACTCAAAAGTGATTATGCTAAAATGATCTGCTGGATACTTAGTGAGAGAGAGAGAGAGAGAGAGAGAGAGAGAGAGAGATTAAAGGTACCGGGTACGCATCCAGTGCACATGGTGCAAGAGATGTTCGCGCACATTTGATTGCAGAATCACGATCCTCGTTAGTTCCTTTCCTCAATAGCTCAATGAATTTCTGCGCAGCACCGGTTTAACAAATTATCTTTTTTTTTTTAAAAGACAACGAATTTATAATCGAAAGCACGTCGTCGCGTGCGAAGTAGCATACCTGTTTCTGCAGACGAAAGAGCAGGCGGTGATCATCGAGTACGCCAGGGGCGTGGTCGCGGAGGAGGTCAATAGCGGCGTCAATGTCGCCGGATTCCATGGAGCGCCTGATCTGGCAAATCAGGAGGCGCCACCTGTAGGAGGAGGAGGAGTCCGAAGACGGTGTCGGCCGCGATGAGTCATCGATTAATCGCTCCGACCTTGCAAAATCGATGACGAGGGCGTCGAGAACTTCCCAATTAACTGGCGTGGAATCCATTGGTATCTAGAATCTCGTATCCTCCAAATTTTCCCAAACCTTGTATGTAAAAATAATGGATCCTATTCATCTAGATTTTACTGGCATGGATAGAATTGTAGTGAAGAAGGGAGTTTATGGTTTTTCAGATTTTAGTCATGAAATAAACAGAGATCGGATGGTGAATAAGGCGGCGGCGAACTGTGCAATGGAAGGTTGTACGTTGTGCAATATCTGCACCCATGCTTTTCTACCCACACGTGTGTGCGTGCACAATTATTTTTGCATTTACCAAATTTACTGCTCTTCTTATAATAACATAGGCTATAATTACCCTAACAATATGTCTATTACTTGACTTGTAAATTCAATTATAAATTTTAATCTGAAAAATCAGTCATTAATAAAACAACATTGTTTTTAAATACAGTCTAAAACAACTAATGTGAACATGTCGTAACTGAAATGAAATGAATTGAATTCATTATCTTGAATATGTGCATATATGTATGATACTTCCTTCCTCTTATTCTCTTTTTCTTATTGGTACTTCCAATTGTACTTCTGCCCTCTTAGCCCTGCCATCGAGTTTCGTATTCCCTTTGTGACATTGAAACTATATGTTGATAATGAATTCTTGCATCATGTGTGGATTTTAAGATTACAGTTTAATGATTATTGGTTGGGAATATGAATTTATTTGCACAATTTTCGAGGAAAAAGATGATGAAAACCGTGCGTTTATAATTTTGAGATTTTAAATTGAGTTAGCAACCAAAAATACCACTTTTGATATAAATAATTTGAATTTTACCACTCAATATAAAAAAATGTCTCAAAATACCACTAATTATAACAAAATACCACTAAATTTGAAAAGTAGGATTCTCTCTCCTATCATTGAGAGTTAATTGGGCAATTATGGCCCACCAACCCCACACCAACCCCACACGCCCCCCCCCACACTTTCACTTTCACTTTCACTTTCCCCTTCCCCTCTTCGAAAATTTACAGCAAAAAAAGAAGCACTATTCGAAAATTTACAGCAAAAAAAAAAATTACCTTGTGCCTCAAATTCGTGGAAGGAAGATTCTTGGAACGGAAATTATCGAGGAATGGCAAACCAGGTTAGATTCGAAAATTTTGAATGTCTATTAGAATATGTGGGTCGAAACTGTGGGTTGAAAATGTGTAAGCATAAACTGTGAAGTTGAAAATGTATTATATGTTATTTATATTGAATGTTTGTTGGAATTTGTTGGAATTTGTTGAGGAATTTGTTGGAAAAGCATCTAGATTTTAGGGTGAAATCTGTAAAAAAATTTCAATCTTCCTCGAAAATTCTTGCTTACTCGAACAATTCATAATTTTCGAGTAACCTTATAATTGTTCGTTCCTCGAAAATTTTCGAGTAACCCTGTATTTGAACTCTGCTCGAATATATTATATGGTAGTTCCTCGAAAAATTCATAATTTTCGAGTAATACTTTAATTGGTCGTTCCTCGAAAATTTTCGAGTAACCTTGTATTTGAACTCTGCTCGAATATATTATATGGTAGTTCCTCGAACAATTCATAATTTTCGAGTAACACTTTAATTGTTCGTTCCTCGAAAATTTTCGAGTAACCCTGTATTTGAACTCTGCTCGAATATTTTGAAGGGTTATTCGAACAATAGGGTATTGTTCGAGTAACCCTTTAAGGTGTACGTTCCTCGAAAATTTTCGAGTAACATGTAAAATTGAACCCCAGTCGAATATTTTGAAGGGTTATTCGAACAATAGGGTATTGTTCGAGTAACCCTTTAAGGTGTACGTTCCTCGAAAATTTTCGAGTAACATTTAAAATTGAACCCTACTCGAATATTTTGAAGGGTTAGTCGAACAATTAGGTATTTTGGATTAACATTTAAAATTGAACCCTTAAAATGTTCGAGTAGGGTTGTATTTTCGAGTAACACTCATACATCTTAAGGGCTATTCGAACAATAACCCTATTGTTCGAATAACCCTTAAAATGTTCGAGTAAGGTTCAATTTTGTTCGAATAACCCTTTAACTTGTTTGAATATCTGAAAATCAGTAAACCGTTTTATTTTTTGTTGAGGTTTCTGTAAAGTGTATTTTGTTGATAAATATGATATAAATCTGTGTTCTATTCTTGTAAATGTATAGGTCGGGTACTCGTGGGTTCGTGAGGTGTGCCAGGGTCGCATGGCCTATATTAATGGATACGTCCGACTCAGTGTCCTTGATGATATCAAGACACAGCTACGTGCTATAGGTCGTCGCTGTGAGCAGGACTTTGTCGCTTCCTCATTCGGGCATTTTCTGAGATGGGGGACAAATAGGGACTCTTGTAAGGCCCTCCTTCATGTTCTTATGTCCCGAGAGGTACGTGTTCCAGGCACGGCTCCGGATGAGAGATGGTTTGCAGTTGGTCGAAACCATCAGCTTTGTCGGTTCTCGAAGATCGAGTTCGCTTTGATCACTGGGCTTAAATTCGGTGATTCGGTCTTCGACCCGTCCGGGGATCATTGTCCACCTGAGGGAGCTGTTTATTATAGAGTCTTTGTCGGCACTTCTCGAGTGAGCATTGCACAGATTCGATCAAGATTTCAGGCAGGCGAGTTTATGGATAGTGCGGTTGATTCACTGAAGATCGCCAAGATCCTTGTTTTGTATTGTATAATACTTGGGGTGGACGCCGGCAATAAATTTGTTGATATGTGGGTCTGGGACTTGGTTGAGCAGCCAGATTTATGGGAGACCTTCCCATGGGGTAAGATATCATATCTCACCTTGTTACAGTACATGGACAACTATCCGAACACCATTACGCCCCTGCGTTCATCTGGTGTCCAGGCATACCACTTCTACGGGTTCTCGAACGCCCTCCTGGTATGTATAAGATTATTTATGTTCTTAAAATATTATTTTTGATTTTGCAGCCCTGAAATTATATTATGTTTGTTTATTTTACAGTTATGGGCTTTTGAAGCAATCCCCAGGACAGTGGAGTTTACGGGGTCCAGAATGGCCACATCCTTATACATGCCGAGGTGTTTGAAGTGGTCCACCATGAGGTCTGTGGTCGACGTCACACATCTTCTCGATGAAGAGGTATAAATTTTATATTAATGTTAATTATATATTTTTCCAGAACATATACTTGTGAAGAACTTTTCACTAAGAACACAACATTTGTCTTTTCTTCGTAGGGTCTGGAGTGTATTGAGCGTCTCATGCCCACACCTGAGGAGATGTTGCAGCCCTATATGAGGGACATTGACCAGGACATCGCCGAGGGAGTACAGCTTGTGAAGCAGCGACGTGGTCGTCGTCCCACTAATGCTCGTACAGCTCGTCGACCTGCACAGGAGACTGAGGGGGATGAAGCCGGTCCTTCCACGAGACCGAACATTCGTGCAGGCAGACGCACCACGACGAGGGTAGCCGATAGACGGTCCAGACGCACCACGACTCTCATTGACGAGGACCAGGACTTTCAGACCACCGAGCAGGACCCGCACGTCCAGGTTCATCAGAGTTTCGATGACGAGGTGCCCATTCGCGCTAGCCCCATTGCGGAGAGGTGCCCGGAGCCGGATTTTACATATCATCAGTCCCCACAACAAGCTCCGGTGGATCATGGGGAGTCGTCCCGAGGAGACGATGACTTATTTTCACGGCTGACACGCTGGATTGGATCTCAGTTCGAAGAGTTACAGAAATCAACGGCCCAGGGTTTCAGCGATCTATCGGACCAGGTTCACGGGTTCATCAGAGACGAGGTCGCCGCTGAGTCTCAGCGGCTGGAGTTATTGATACCCGGTATCGTCCAGCAGGAGATATGGTCGTACTATCACCCGCATGAGCCATATTCCAGTAGATATGGTAGACAGGAGCCTTCACAGCCTCAGTGGCAGCGGCCGACATATGATCCGTCAGCGTGGACCCCGTGGCCGGACGTGCAGCCGACACAGCATCAGTGGACCCCAGCTGACCGAGTCTTTCAGACAGGTATGAGCGGTCCAGGTGTCGTACCATTTGACATCGGCTCTGGTCCGGAGGCCGAGGGTGGTGATAAGGCGCCTTCGGAACACCTGTCCGATTATGTCAGCCCGGAGGCCGAGGGTGGTGGTGAGGACCTTCGTTCCGAGAGTTTGCACATCTACTCCACCGAGGGTCACCTGCGTGACGTGAGACACAGGGCGCCATCTGCTGTTGCTCGCAGTCCATTCATAACTGCAAAGGAGCAGATTAATGCCAAGCTTCGATTGAAGGACTTGAAGGAGTGGCTTGATGCCAATGATCCAGATGGGAAGACTGAAAAAGACACGTAAGAGCCAATTGATGCATACCTAGGAATACTTCAGAGTATTCCTATCTTTGCTGGTGTTCGTGTGCCGCTCAGGCTGGCAGCCCGGGTCCAGTTGGTGGATACACATTTCTTTGTAAGTCATTTGGCCAAGATTTCATTTTTTTGCCTTCTGTAATGTATACTCATGTTTCTTGAGTTTAAATGCACAGGAAGGCTGCGAGGAGATATGGAAGAAGAAGCATACAGGTGAAGATCTGGACACCATGTACAAGGGTCCCTTGAAGGAGGATTTCAGCCCCCAGGACCTTGAGCGCTTGGCCCCGTATGTCCGCGGTTTGAAGCCGAAGTGGAGAAACATGAAGCCATGGTGGGAGCACATCCGGGTGGTAAGATATAACGATATCATATTTCGTGTTCAGGATAATATTTACGTACATAATTTTTTTATTTTCCCCTTACTTTTGACATCAGGTATACACTATCATTAACCTGGACGGGCATTGGGTGTTTCGTGAGATCGACCTGGTGACAGCTCGCATTGTTCTGGCGGATAGCCTTAGGTGGAGGGAAACACCGGAGATACAAGAGTATCGCACCAGGCAGACCCTCCCACTTCGTCGTGTGTTGCCGGCTTTGTTATCGTACACAGGTTTTTATGACAGGGCAGCCGAGCATGGTCATCATTGGGAGCAGTCATTGACAGGAGAGTGGCCTATCCACATGTTCAGGAAGGAATTTTGTTATGAGCAGAAGGATATCATCTCGTGTGGTGTGTACTCGATATTGGCCGTTGAGAGCTCCCTTACAGGTGAGTGGCCTCGATCGACGTTGGAAAAATATCGAGGTGTCAAAGCTCTCCGGAAGTTCTTTGCGTTGACCATTTGGAGACACTCCACCCCCGGAGACACTTGTCCTGCAGATTTTTTTGAGTAGATGTTTTTGTACATATTAGTTTTTTACATATCTGTTGAGTAACTGGTACAACTTATGTTGAACAATTGAAGTTTTTAAATATTTGACTTTTTAAACAATCCAACTCATACTCAAACACAATCAATTAAGATTTCCAGCGTCCTGATGTTGACTCAAATAGACAGAACATTTCCTTCTGGTGTGCGTGTCTGAGCCACAAATAGAACATTTCTTCTTTCTTCTTGTTCTCGTTTGAGTTTGAGTTGGCAGATTATCTTCATTGTCCAAATCTTCATGTTCCTGTGAAGGTGGGGCCATCGGAACGGATGTACTTCGACGTGCCCCCGAACTTATTCCACTTGAAGGTATTCTCCTAGTTCTGGGTCGGCCGGCCTGTTTTGGTTGATCCGGCGCAACACAAACAGTTAAGCGCGTATCTTCATCAAGTACCCAAGCAGTCGGGTCGGGAACAGGCATAACTTCTCCAGCCCACATACCCCTCAACCAGGATGTCGTGTAGTAAGGAGACACATATGGTACGACTGACTCCTTCGAATAACTGGTACAAAAAACGTATTAATTCCCAAAATGACATAAAACATAGTTTATGATAGAAATAGTTGGTGTGCATAGAACCTGATGGCCGCACATGTGTGCGCGCATGGAATCAACTCGCTCTGGAAAACCTTACAACTGCAAACGAGGCCGGTGAGATCAACTAGAAATAGTTTTCGCCCATCTGTGATCTTGAATTTCCCTCGACCAAGTCTGTCCACTTCCATTTGTCGGCCTTTGCTCATGAGTTCGGCTAACTTGTCGTGTGCCGCCTTTGTGAAAGTTTGTTCTCTTTCTTCAGCCCCTATCCGCCTCTCAGCAAACCACTTTTCAATAATCCTTCGAGCAGCTTCCAAGAAGGCACAAACGGGTAACTTTCTTACCCAAATGAGACGAGAATTCCAAACCTCGGCAGCATTTGATGTCATGAAGTTATATCGTCGAACAGGACATTTGACGCGAGACCACCTCGTTGCGTTGGCCTTTTTTAAGGCTTCAATAGCCCCCAAAATTCCACTCTCCTGGACAAAACTAATGTACCTGTAGAAATAATAAACTTTTTTACTCGGCAGCTTGGTACACTTATTTAAAAAAACGTAGCTTAAAAACAACGGAGGAAAACATACCTATCAAAATCACAGTCATCATAACAATAAGCAGCCCTGTGGAATAGTCCGACTAAATGTGCTCCATACTTGGACAAATTTTGTTGAAGATGGAAACAACAAAGTCCATGGGCTGCTTCTGGGTATACATTCTGAATGGCATTACTGATGCTCGCGTGTTGATCAGACACAATCAACAGGTCATCTGGACACCCAAATGCTTCTCGAACATTACGAAAGAACCATGTCCAGGATTCATCATTCTCAACACTTCCTATCCCAACAGCGAGTGGAAAAATTTGCTCGTTTCCATCTTTCGTAACAGCAACGAACCCAATTCCTTTGAACTGTCCCTTCAAATGACAACCGTCAACCACAATCACAGGTCTCGAGTACTGAGCAAATCCCCGAATGGATGCACCTAATGCAAAAAATGCGAACTTGAATTTTCCTCCTTTATGCGTCTCTAGTGCAGTATGTGTTCCCGGATTGGTTTCCTTCAAGATTTGTAAATACGCAGGAAGCATGCTGAATGACTTCTTCGGATCTCCGTATGCAGTTCGCATGGCGTGACGTTTTGCAGTTAATGCAAATCTGTAGTTCAAATTCAAGCCATGTTGGCTCATTTCTCGAATTATGTCTCTAGTGGAAACATCTGATTTGTCTTTTCGGAGCCTCTCGACGAAGTAATCTCCAATTAAAGTGGATGGAAGTCTACGGGGAGCACCGGCGTTCAACTCATATGAACAAGTATGGGGCAGGACAACTTTGGAGATTTTCCAAATACCATGTTTTTCAGAGGCAGTGAGTATGAATGGACAATTTTTTTGGCTGCATTTCACATACCATCGGCGTTTGTCCGAATGATCCACACGATATTGAACCTGATTCTCCAAATGATAGAACCCAACAACATTTTTTAGTTCGGTCTTACTACCAAAAGTCGATCCTTTTTGCAGTCCTTGGGGAGCACGATCAATCTCTGAAGAAGAAGGTAACTCATCGAATGATGGAATGTCGGGAATATACCATTCCGCCCTCATTATGTCATCACAAAATTGCTGATATGCCTCCCGTTGCTCCTGATCCAACATTGCCTCTACATCTTCATCAAGTGCAAAATCATCTTCTTCATTGTTTGGATCTACAACAAAAACACAGAACATTGTTAATCACAATAAACACAAACAATACAATATGCTAAGTTCATAAATGTTCACATACCGACTCGATCATCCTGCTCTTCTTGCTGCCTCTCATTTTCGTGTGCCTCAACATCTTCTAATTCATCAGTTGGGAGTCTATTCAAGTCTAAATTGTTCAAATTAGTAGCATCAACTCGTCCGAATGATGCCACCCAAGGCTCCCTTTGTTGATTTGAAGACGTTCCAACAAAAGTGTCTTCTATCCCATCTCCAACACCCCATTTTGAATAAAATCCTTCGTCGCTCTGTAGCCCTAAGGGAATATTTGAAGAAATCCAGTTCTCTCCCATGCTGACATTGAAATTTTGACGCTCCACTTCGTCTGTTAACGGAAAAAAACTTTGAGGACCTTCATTATATTGTTCATGGACGGAAAATGTGGATCCCCCTAATGCTCCGACTTGCATGCTTTTCAAAGAAATAAAAATAACTAGAACCTCATCAACGGTTGAAAACGCCTGCTTCAAATCTAAATCATCCTTAATTTTCTTCTTCTTCAATCTTCCATTGATTTCAACTAGATAATGAATCAAATAGCCCCAACAATTCATGTCGGCTAGAACAACTCCGTGAACTAAGTTCAATAAATCGATATATGTCATTGTTTGAAGATGAATCAATGTTTGAGAACCATTTACATATTGTAAACCTTCCCAATAACCCCCAAACTGCACCACCACTGGGAAAGCCATCTTCTTCTAATTAATTTGACCTATATAAGTGAAAAAAAATTAGGAAAATTTAAAATTACAGAAATTCCAGTGGGTTACTCGAACATTATGCAATACTCGAGTAACCCTAAAATAATGTTCGAGTAACCCTAATATAATGTTCGAGTAATTTTAAAAAAAATGATCGAGTAACCTTAAAATAATTTTCGAGTAACCTTATAATAATTTTCGAGTAACCTTATATTAATTTTCGAGTAACCTTCATAAAAATTTTCGAGTAACCTTATATTAATTTTCGAGTAACCTTCATAAAAATTTTCGAGTAAGTTTAATGAAATTTTCGAGTAAGTTTAAAGAAATGATCGAGTAACCTTAATAAAAATGTTCGAGTAATCTTAATAAAATATTCGAGTAACTCAATTCAAAATGTTCGAGCAAGCTAAGTCAATGTTCGACTAACATTATATATGTGTCCAACACTAATTTTCGAGTAACAAAAAAAATTCATGAAACCCTCTATTAATCTAAACTAATAATATCCCACAGTTTAATGTACCATTAACAATTTTCTACACTAACTAAATATTAAAACGGATAAAATAATTTATAAAAACTTACTTGATTCTTCAGGAAGTTTGTGACAACGATTGCTTCTTCAATTTTTTTGTTTTTGAATGAATCTACACTTTCATCTCTATTCTCTTTAAAAGGTGAAATTTTTTACTGTTTCCCCGTGAATGTATGTAATATCAAATCACACTGAAAAGTGAAATTTTTTTCAATCTTTTACTGTTTTCACGTGAATGTGAATGTATGTGATATCAAATAAAACAAAAAATAAAAAACCTCTTTCTCATCTAATAATGCATATGAAGAAATAAAAAAAAGTAAAAAAAAAAAAAGAATCCACTTTTAGCAAAGAGAAAATGGAATCCGTATATTGTGTAAGAAAAAGTAATCATTCCCTCATTATTGAAAGAAAACCAAGTCAAATAAGTGGTAGAAAGTGACATTTTGTTATATTTAGTGGTAGAAAGTGACATTTTGTTATATTGTATGGTAAAAAAATGTATTTCTTATAGGGATTGTGGTATTTTTGCCCATTTTCTCTTTCACGCCATTGATACATTTTGTCTTTATAAGTTATAGGAGTAATACATTTACATGTAACAAATAATATTTTAAGATTATCTTAGTACCTAATATCTTAAGTGGTATC
This sequence comes from Scutellaria baicalensis, assembly GCA_005771605.1. Lineage (NCBI taxonomy): Eukaryota > Viridiplantae > Streptophyta > Magnoliopsida > Lamiales > Lamiaceae > Scutellaria > Scutellaria baicalensis. Next base: position 34,507,099 of record CM016722.1, on the reverse strand, counting down.
TATGAATATGCAATTACTATCTTAAGAGTATATAATTAATATCTTTCAATATATGAACAACTAATATCTTAAAAATATACAATATACAACTAATATTTTAAAATTATACAATCAATACCTTTTATTGAATGAACATGTAATACTCTAACAGTATACATTACATCTAATTCCCTGCACTTGGAGACGGCTGACGTTGGTCAGGTTTGGAGCACAGATGTTGGATCTGTAACCCTGGTGTACATATATAAGTGTTTTGACTTCTGTATGACATTATTCATAGAAATGAAAGTCTTATTTATGTGTTTGGGTTCTTCAAACACGTTTTCATTCTTATAAGATACTTTTACAGGTTATAAAATGTGGTATTTTAATTCATAAATTAAGTTGCTGAAATATTTAGATAAATAAGATGGTGACACTTATAAGATGTTAATAATGATAATTGTGTAATTTATATGATAAAGTTTGAAGGTGTTTATGAAAAATAAAATCTTATTTTAAAAATAAATTGAGATCCCCAAACTATTCAAATAAAAACTTATAAGCTCCTAACATCATATTTTAGGATGAAATCAAATTCTTTTGATGAGCTTAAAGTATTTAAACATCTTATATAATGATTTTATAAGCTCACCCAAACACCCTCTTTTATATGCAGGTATAAGTTTAACTTTAGATTTTATTAATGCACATCATAAATTATCATAAAATACACATAATTTATACTGGTAGAGCAAAATATATATAACTAAAATATGTGAAAGACGGATTTCATATGCATAAACAGGCATGCATTGAATGACCACTTAAACTTGGCTTCATGTTTTCTTCTTTAGATTAAGTTACCTAGAAACTAGAAAGTAAGATGCGTCCAAATCCCCATAATCCAAATTCTTAATCAATCACTTCACATTATTCATCTATTGTATTTTATTTTGAAGAACAAGCACATTAAGAAAAAAGGGGGAAAAGGGGTTTAATGATTACCTAAACTGTTTTGACATGAATTGATTGATTTAAAAACAATGCATCCTGGCATTCAATAGTTCACTATTAAAATCATACCAAACAATATTGAATAAGAACATCCTTTATGCCCAGATCCAAAGATATATGTATAATGTGTAGCGCCAGGCTTAACACTGGGTTAGTATCTCGACGCCATCTTTGGTTACTAAGAGGGTATGTTCAAATTGAGCAGAAAGGCTCCCATCCTCTGTCACGACTGTCCAATTGTCGTCCCACATTACGGGGTTTATGCTGCCCATTGTCAACATTGGTTCTGCAAAATACAATGTTCAAATGTAATGATTTCACTTGCATATGCAACTCAAGACATATGAACCCATGATCTATTCTTGCCCATAAAATTACTGGGTCGTACGAGCACCGGGGAATAGATCCTCTACTGTGGCAATCACAACAGCAAGTGCTACGTTTCACACAGAAAATCAGTTAGCTTGTAAGCTACTTGAGTCAACCACAAGCTAACTGATTTTTCCTACTTACTGTTGAATGTTTTGCGAAAAGGATATGGCTGTTGTGTTTCGTACCACAGTAGAGGAGTTGTCCTGGAGATCCATGTGCATCTTTATAACAGACTAAGAAAAGCAGCGCTTACTTATTATAGATGACTCTGAGTGGTTTGATATTAGGATATGTGAAAGAAAATTGAAATGATACTCTCTCTGCTCATGCATCATTTGGTAGGGAGGTGGGGATAAAAATATTTTACATGGTGATGATCCAGTGGATTTAATTGCTAAAATAATTGTAACACGTTCATCTTCACAATAACCGATGTTTCTTAACTTGAGATACAATAAGATATGTGTGGATCTTACCGATGGTGAAAGTTTGGTTCAAAACCATTCGCCCACGACCATTATTCCCTAGCAAAACCAAAAATGTAAGTAAGATGTCAGATATTGAAAAGCTGTAGCATTGGATAATTCAACACATGTAAAAATGGGAGTTGAAAATTAGACCCTGCTGTAAATTTAAACATTTCTCATTTTCTTCCAAACTCTAGAGAGGATGAATTTCTACTCAACTGGCCATAGATTATGTGAGAGAGGCCATTGAATTATCCTTTCATGTTTTTATTTATTAAGAAAAATATTAGAAATCACTGGTAAAAAACACTGGTTGAAGCAAGCACAGCCAAACACTAGGTGAGATACTGGTATCATACAACTGGATAAATAAGTAGGACCGAATGCAGCATAATAGAAAAGCATTATATTCCTTGTAATTGTGGCATTGCTCTTGAGAAAAACTGAGGTGGCTTTCGAGAATCTAGATCACCAAAAATGCTATGAACACATTAGTCACAACTGCCTATTTAAGAGATTATGCAAGTCCTTTCAGAATTGATCAAAATCCTCAAATCACATCCCAAAACAAACATTGAATGATGATTTTGAAGCAACCCATCCAGAAATTCAAATGACTAGACCACTAATCTAGTTGAACAATACTAGCAACAGACAATATGAATAAAAGCTAGCAAAATTACTGTAATGAAGAACCACTGGATCACTGTGGAAAACCCGTCCAACTCCATGGCCAACGAACTGCTGCACAACTCCGTAATTGTGTTTATCTGCATGGTCACTTTAAGGAGAAATTAGTACAAACAAAAATCCAGAATAGAAATTCTCCATTTTCTCTACGAAATGATGAATTTGACAAAAGTGGTCAGTAAACCTTAGATATCTCGTCCTATTCAGATTAGACAATTGTTTTCACGTAGTTGTAATTTGTAAAGAAACATCAATTGTCACCATGTTAATGTGGGGTGAGTATACATGTGCTGTTCATGTGTGAATAGAATGTAGACCTTTGGCCTATATTACATTATTACTCCAGTAAAACTGTAAGAGTATGCAATATTGCACTATAACAAGGTGAATGACACCCATATAACTACTTACATATAGACATAAGAAAGGAGGCGGAAAAGATATTGCAGATGTCTTACTGTATTGTCTTGCCAATTTTTTTAAACTCAACTCCTGGTGCACATATCGATATTGCCTTATCAAGGCACTCTTTTGTTACCTAAATTTAAAAAAAGAATAACAATAAGAGAGCGAAAATACCAATATCTGCTGAAAAAATAAAATATTAAATGATTGTCCTCTCCAATAACCTAAGCTGTTAGATGAGTTGTGGACATTCAACAACAACATAGTATGATAAAGTTCAAATCTCATCACCACCCATTTTATCAAAGAATATTCATGGCAGGGATTCAACAATTTTATTTGCTTGCAGATGGGGGCTAGTTGAAGGTATTAAATATTAAATGGTTGTCCTCTCTTAGAGCTTAAGCTTTTAGATTAGTGGTCATTCGACACAATTAATCACAATTGGTGGTAGAATGAACTTTTGTATCAGCAACAACCCACACAAAACAACTTTAAACATAATCAACAAAACAACTAAGTGGTTCCGTTACTTCCGTATCAGAACCAGTATTCGCTAAGTGATCATATAAATATCATATTTCAATATGTCACTTGAACCAAATAAGATAAGGATAAAAGTGTACCTACCAGCAATTCATACCTTTACTAAGTTTCTGGCCTCATCATCAACATCTCCAACAAAATATGTTGCAGATGTATCACCATGATAGCCCTGCATGGCACAGCCAATTGATTAGGTAAATGTCATAAAACCCCATCTAGAAACTTTAAGGAACCAGACGTTCACAATGAACTCGCACTAAACTATTCAACAGACATCATTTTGTGGTCAATTTGTTATAACATCAAGAGAAACAATGATTCAACAATCATGGCAGATTAATATTCTACAGCAAAAGAATAAACATTCATATGTTGATACTGATATTTAGAGGTAGTAAAGTAACCTAAATCTACTTGAGTACCACAGTCACCTGGTTTCAAGCATTCTCGATGATGCACAACGAGGTCTCATGTGGTTACAGAACATAGCAGTGCATGAACCATTTCAATACTCATAACCAATTAGTTAGCTGTTTATATTCACTGAAGACTAGCATACCATCTATCTCCAATATCAGAAAGAACAATGCATTTGTAATAGCTCAAATTTAATATGGGTAAGAGATGAGTATCAGAGACAGCTTTCACCCAAATGCAACATCTAACTGCAAGTATGTAACAGAATCAAAGCTTATGCTGCCATGTTACCTTGTTCTCCATTTGCCTGGGAACAAAGGCTACAACATGGAGAAGAAGCTTAATTATCAAAAGGAGGTATTGGGGAAAAAAAGATTTGCTTACGTCAAGATAAACTGTAACATCAATGTTGACTATGTCACCATCCTGCAAAACCACAATTCAGTGTTCTTAAAGTAGCAAATTCTACAACCATAGATACGGATTATTGATACCAATGGTTCGGTATTACAAACCTCAAGAGCTCGTGAATCTGGGATTCCATGGCAAATGCACTCATTCACAGACGTGCATACACTCTTTGGAAATCCACCATAACCAAGAGGAGAGGGATATGCTCCATTGTCTATAATCATTTGATGAACTGCTTGGTCAATTTCATCTGTTGTGATACCTGGCTGCCAAGAGAAGCAAAATAAATTGTCATTGAAGTTTGGTGCAAAAGTTGAACATGCAGATGCGCATAAACTTCATGTACCAGTTGAAGCAACATAATCCTCACAGAATGCAGGTATAGTCTGGATTAGCGCACTAGTAAATAAAATACTGACTATTGAATTCATGAGTGAGCAAAAGAGCTGGTTGGTTAGTTCCTCCTTAGAGGGATGACTGATAAAATTAAAAAAAGTAAAAACATGGATATACCAAGATGAAATTAGCAGAAATGAACCTTCACTAAAGTTCCAGCATACTGAAGAACCTGTGCAGCAAGCTTTCCTGAAGCTCTCATGCACTCTATCCCCTTCTCATCATGAATTTCAGGCCTATTTGAAATTCCCGGTGGTTTCTTAGATTTCACATAAGGAGGTTTTGGTATGTGACTGGGAACTGGTCGACTGGGAGATACTTTCCCCGGCACTAAACGTTTACGCTTGCTATCCAAGAATTCTTCAGTACTTCTGACAGGAGAAGGAGAAAGGTGTAGGACAACATGATTGCAAATTGCAAGGCATGTAAAACAAGATAGCCTCTAATAATCTCATATATCTAGCCACAATACAATCTCATGTGTTGATTCAGCAATGTTACTGAAGGAAAGGCCTAGCTCAAGCTAAATAATTTGGTTAGTTTCATTACAACCAATTATAAATCATTAATACCTCACTCAATGAATACTAATAAAGTGAAAATGATAAAAGTTCAAATTTATTAGATTCTCTCACTTGGAGAAGAAGAGAGATAATTATGGACTCTTTTGTGGTTAATTCTTCAGTATCAGATGCTTAATCAACTGAAGTTCATATAAAATCTCATTGTGTATATACTCAACTCCTTTAATGCAAAAGACTTATAATTTCTGGAATAACAAATGATTATCAGGCTTTTTTTGTGTATTTTCTGTATAAATTATAACTAAGGAGGAGCCTTTGTTTAATTGAGAATGAATGATATATAGAGAGATTTTATTCATATGTCAATGAATTTTGAATTGATATTTTGGGTTTTCTATCACTCCACTATTTATCTGCTTATGTTTGCATGTTTTAACCATGATGCTTAGAAATGACATTTAGTCCTTTTCATTTTACCCTCTCGTTCAAGATTCTGACTAGGATATGCCTCTACCATCCTTATCAATGAAGCATAATAGAACCAAACTGAAACTTACAAAGTCACAAAATACTTATCAGCATTTCCAACTAAGGTCAGCCAATGCAACATAATGAGTTCACTACCCAACTGAGCCAATGACAACCGAGCAATAATAAAGGTACGTGGCATCTGGTCTGGAGTAACCATCATAGTCAAGTAAAAAAGTGACCAAATAATATCAATATTGCAGGTCAAGAGACCTTCTACAGCATGCATCATTTCTTGTTCAATGATTAGTGACACACTTATCTACTTCAAATTACAATACTAAGGTGATAAAGACCATATTTTACTCTCAATTTTTTTATAGGTGGTAAATTCTAACATTATCTTGTTAAGAAATAAAACCATAGCTGTAAAATTTTTGCTTGTTTTGCTGTTTAGCTGTACATAACATTCCAGTCAAGAAAAGCTCTAAGAAAAACTCCAAGTTTTGTGGAATGGAAAAGCATACCTTCTGTTGAATAATATATCGGTTAATCCAGAAAATGTCCTTGACATTTTCATGGATACATGGTCTTTTCCTGTCAAAAATGAACGTTAACTAAAAAAAAAAGAAAAAGTATTAGCCGTCCGGCTTTGTATGAAACAAATAATTGGGACAGGCAACTTCAGAAATCAGAGAAGGTAACCACAGTTTATTATTGAGAAATTGTATGATCCAAGAACATGAGTGATAGCATGTACAATAAAGATTATGGACTCTTGGCAGAGCCGTAAACTGTTTTCCGATTTCATTCCATTGCACAAACGATAGTTGAGCATAAAATTCAGGAAAATTTTGTGGACATATCCTTAGATATTTGTTTTCCCAGAAATCCAGATGGAGTAATACACAACTGCAAAATGACTGCAGTACGATATAAATCATGGTTTCACTTTTCTATCTAACTAACATATCAAAAGCATTAAAAGAATATCCTATCTTCCCCAGATTTTTTTATTGTAGGGCCAAATCAATCCAGCTCCATCAACTCAGTGATCACATTAAATTCGAGCTGAACTGAGTTCGAATTCCATGGCAACAAAGTAAACACAGCAAGTCGACAGAGAGAAATTAATATGCAAAATCAGGAAATCGTTGAACCTGTATTGAAACGTAAGAGACGGTGAAGTGAATGAGTGGAAGTGGGGGGAAGAAAACGGCAGTCTCCAAGAAAAGTTGAAATTAAGCGAGGTTGAATTGAACTGCCCGCCACCATTCTCTCTCTCTCTCTCAATTTCTTATCCGCTGTGAATTGAACTATGATGAGGACGGACAACACAGTGTGCCTTCGCCCTTCTGTTGAGGAGTGGTGCCTAAACCCATTCCAATTAGTGGTTTCGGTGCTACTATTTTTTTATTAAATTTTCAATTTTATCCTTAAAATAACATTTTTAACATGCATTTTTTTTTTAGAAACTAAAAAACAAGAAGTTATATTTCTAAGAGCACCACACAATATTTTGATATAATTTAATAAGATATTAAAAGACTAAAATGTCTTCAATTAAATGATGAAGTACTAAGGACACCACACTAATTTTAATTCTTATATTATATCAAAAACCCACCCAAAACCCTTTTTCTACACTATACACTTCAATCACCTTCTTCTCTTCACCATACACCCCAACACCCACTTACAAAACTTCACCATTTTCCCCAATCATTTGGTGAAGAAACATACAATGGTCGATGAAAATTCACATGGTGCAGACAATGTAAGTTTTCGCGTAAATGTAGATGATTAAAATTGTCTTTTTTTCTTCAGAATTTCGTCAAAATCGCACAAAAGACGACCTCGTTCGGCCAACACAGACAGAACGAGACACTACTTGTTTGGCCTAGTCAGCCGAACGGTGCATGTTGGGTTCGGTCGGGACTAACGAACGCACTGCATGACGGCCGGTCATCATGGCCGAACGCTTTGCATGCAGTTCGGTCGTGTTGGTTGACAATTATTAGTGTTGTTCGGTTGTCTTGGCCAAACAACTATTTTTTTCGATGTTTACGAGATTTGAATTTTTTTTTTTATGTTCTTATGATGTTGTTTACTGATTTATAATAGGAATACATCGAAATTGAAGATAATCTAAGCTTCATAAACCCATTGGATGTTGAACAATCAATAGGTTCGGACGATGTAGATCCTCAGTATCTTGAGATTGATTTTGCTGAAGAGTTTACCACAGATCAAGTATTTGAGTCTCGAAGTTTGATGATGAATTGGATCAACAACGTAGCGCATCGACACAATATGATTATATGTAATACCACAAATTCCTAATTCAAGATTTTTTTATGTGGATAATAAGTTATTTATATATCTATCTATATATATATATATGAATGTATATTCTGCCAAAAATAGCTACAATAAATATCTCATTTATTAAATATTTCCATTTTAAGAAATCATTAATAACTTTTATTTTAAATTTATTAATAAACAAATACATAAATATTAATATTTAATACATTTAAATTTATATTTATTGTATAGAAACTCAAAAGAAAAAGTAAATAGATAAATTTATCTACATATTTCTATACTATAATAATAGAGGAAAAGTTTGAGATATTTACAGAAATACTATTTTCTCAACAAAAAAGTGTCACATTAATAATATTTTTATTTTGCATTTTTTTATTATTTAATCCATTCAATTTATAATATATATATTGTATTAGTTTATTCTTATTTTATTAATAATAATTAAGTTGTTTTTTATTGAATAATTTCTTATACACCAACAATAGATAATGTTCAAATAATAATAAATATTAATTTTTTTGGGGATAATTGTATCATATTTAATGTAAATATAATTTATAAATAAGTGTAACACTATTAAAAATGCGTATATATACATATATGTATATATATTTAATGTATTTAGTGTGAAATTATATGTCATTCTAAGTATTTTTTAAATTAATATTTGTAAGTGTCCCATCAACAATTTTTTTTTATTTTGCATTTTTTACTATTTAATCCATTTGATCTAATAATATAAATATTGTATTAATTTATTCTCTTTTTATCTATCTTAATTAAATTAATTTTTATTGAAGAATTTATTAAAAATCAACAATAGATATCCAAACAATAATTTCAATAATAAATATTAATTTGCATGGGGATAATTTATACTATAATAATATAAATTAATAAATAAATATGACACTATTAAAGATGTGTATATATACATATATGTATATATAATATGTATTTAGTCTGTATTATATGTCATCTTAAATCTATACTATATTTAAAATAGGAAAATTTTGACATATTTACTGATTTGCCACTCAATTGCAAAATTGTTATCATTGACCAATAGAAAAAAAGTGGAAAAAAAAAAACTAAATTTTTTTTGAGAATCTTATAGACTAAACTTCATATATATTATAAATATAATAAGTAGTCTTTTAATTTAATATGGGGGTAAAATGAAATAGAGGAAATTATTTTGGATGGTATAATTATATGATTATGTCTTAATGATATAATTAAAAAAAATCTGAAAATAATGAAATTTAAACATTGTCAAAAATTTAAAAATTTGAAAATTATTCTATAATTTTAATATATAAATGTGAAAAATAGGTCTAAAAGCTAAATTTCATTTTATGAAGGGTTGTAAAATATTTAAAAGCTATTATAAAATTATTTAAAAAATAATTAAATTTGAAAGTAAAATTAATAATAATCTAATAATGTTGTGAGGTTAATCTAAAACAAATCCACAAATAACATTTAAAAATAAATTCAAACATATATGCAATACTAATTGTGTAAGATATAAGAAAAAAGAGTAGGATTTGTGTGCCCCCGGATCCGTACCCCCAACCCGACCCGAATTATATATATATATATATTTTTTTTCTTTTTTTTTCCATCTTCTTCTTCTCATTCTCCTCCTCTGATCTTCTTCTTCTTCTTCTTCCTCCTCCTCTTCTTCTTCTTCTTCTTCTTCTTCTTCTTCTTCGATCCTCTTCCTTCTTCTTCTTCTTCTTCTTCTTCTTCTTCTTCTTCGATCCTCTTCCTTCTTCTTATCTCTTCTTTATCTGTTTCAGAGTTTTCCTTGAACTTGAAGTTTCCAATAGCTGTATGACTGTAAACCTCCTTGAGAATGATCGGACACATTTCTTGATATTTGTTTCACGTTTGGCTTAACTGATGTCACTCTGGATAGTTTGTTCTGTAGTGTTGTCAGAACAATCACCAACTTTTTCCCCCTGAATAACTAGACATGAATCTTCAACCTATAGAATCATTCTAAATTGTGACATTCTTTAAGATTGTTGAAGGATTAGTTTAAGTGACCACTTTCTTGTTGGTTTTCACCTTTGCATAAAAAATACTTGTGAATAGCATTTATTGTTAATGTTTCATGCTTGCACATTATTTATTTAAATTAAATTACGACCATGAGATTGACTCCTGTGATTGTGTCATTTGGCAGGTCGGCTTCAAGGTGGTAAATTTCATTGACTAATGACTAATGATTCTTCGAGTTCTCTTCTAGACAACAATAATACATTGGCACATTCTATTTGTTCTCTCATAATTTTGCTGCGAGGAATGGAGCTAGCATTAATTGTGGCATAATTTTCTGTCTTTAAGCTCTCATTTTCTGCCCTAAGCACAACATTCTCCTGCCTATCTTGTTGTGCCTAATGACACAGCATAGAATAATTACAAATGTTACTCTGTATTCAAAAAAAAAGATTTTAATGTATAACTATTGTGTTGTGATTGTGGGTGTTGTAAGTTTCCTCTATTGGTATTGTATATTAGTTCTATTGGTATTATAAATAAATCACAATCTGCTAGATTATTTACAGATTAAGATATCAGTGTAATACTATAAAGACATTTGTGTAATACTATTAAGGTATTCGTGTAATACCTTTAAGATATTCATTGTTTTTTATAAACTTTGGAAAATAAGTATATGATACCTTAGTCAATTTTTGTAATACCATTAAGGTATTAATGTAATACCATAAAGACATTTCTGTAATACCATTAAGGTATCAGTGTAATACCATAAATGACATTTCTGTAATACCATTAAGGTATCAGTGTAATACCATAAAGACATTTCTGTAATACCATTAAGGTATCAGTGTAATACCATAAAAGACATTTCTGTAATACCATTAAGGTATCAGTGTAATACCATAAAGACATTTCTGTAATACCATTAAGGTATCAGTGTAATACCATAAAAGATATTTCTGTAATACCTATAGGGTATATGTGTAATACCAATAGAGTATAGGTGTAATACCCATCACTGAATCATCAACTAGGTAATCAGGTGTGTGTGGGGCGCACACCAGACTTGCTATGGGCGCGCGTGGCGGCGCGTGGGCGCGCGTGGAGGCTGCCCACGCGCCGGGTCGGATCTGGGGGCACGGATCTGAGATCCGTACCCCCGGGGTACACAAGTTTTTGCCAAGAAAAAAATATTTTAAAATGGTTTCAAAATTCTAAATTTTTTTTTAAATGTAAAATGAATTTGAAACCTAAATTTTTTAAATATAAACTAAGTTTTTGAATAAATATAGTGTTCGTAAAATAAATCAATCTAAAAAAAATGTAGAAAATTATTTACAAATTATTAAATATAATTCTAAGATATAAAGGAACAAAAATATGAATAGAACATATATATTAACAATTATAATTAATCACTTATAATTAAAGCACACAAACACAAAACTATTATTATTATTGTTTTTGTTATTGTCGTCGTTATTGTTGTCGTCGTCATCATCATCATCATTAAAAAAATACGGATTTTTTACAAATTTCAAAATAATAAGATCTCATGAGTAATATTTTAATATAATAGATATTATTATATTATTAATAATTCGTATTTGTCATAATAAATAATAAATCGCGCATTGCGTCGAGTATACTGCTAGTTAAATATTATGATGAAGTAGTTTATAAAATTAATATGGTCAAATATTTTCAAATCTTGCCAAATTTTCTTTTTAAATCTTACAATGTATGAATTTTTCCTAAAATAAAAAACAAAAAATGGAAAATGAGGTTTCAGCCTTCGGGGTGTGTTTTAGGAAGATTGTTGCCTAAAAAATTATATGAAATGTTGGAAGTTATTTGAAAGGGTATAATTGGAATTTTGTAAAATTGAAATAATAAAACCATAAACCAAACACAATGTCAATAAATAAACCTTACTCAAAAAGTTGCAGACCTTCGATCCAAATGAAAAATTACAAGTTCTTCTAGCACAAAACATTCAATCCAAAAAAAAAAAAAAAAATCAAATCAAGGGTTAATTGAAACTTAATCTAACCACCTTAAACAAACCCAACCCTCAAGTGTTTTCATAGATAAATACTTGGTTGTAATTTTCATAAACTGCATGTGGAGTCTATATGATAATTTTACTAAGAGCATGGTCATCAGTTTAACAAAGTTTGTATTATTTTTAAATAAAAAATTGATTAAAAAATTCAACAAAGATATCATTCATCTCTCCTTCCTTCTCTCTCATTCTCTCTCCTCTCTCCTCTCTAAGAACGTTATTGCAGGCAAACAATTCTTCTACCTGCTATAATCCTGACAAATGTTATATAATAACATACTATTTATTTGTTTAAAAACTTGTGTCAACCACAATTGATGCAGATGCTCTAAGTTTTATAAGTGATAAGTGTAAATCAAACATAAAATGGAAGATAAAGAAAATCGATCTTTTAACTGTAGGAGATTAGAAAACAAAAGATGAAAGATAACTGCTGAAAATTTCGACGTGATAAATTTACACAACAAACATAACCTCTTTTTTTTTTCTAAAAAAAAAAGAGTAGAATTTATATATACAAGTAGCAAGTAGTAAGTTCTTGAATTAAAGGGACCAATCTGGTTGTTCCAGTGGGTACGTAATGACTCGGAGAGATTAAGTTGTCATTTCATTATTAAATTGGCACACCATTACTTTAATGCCTCATCATTTGTGTGATCGTAAGTAGTACTTTTCATTTTGATGTGGTCGAGCTGACCACATTCGGACTATCTTATAAAATTGATCGACTTTAAGGATAATTAATGCGAACAGAACGGAGAAGCAGGAAGAATATTTTGGACGAACAAAACAAGTCAAGCAAATTGGCCGAACAGAGCAAATTAAGCGAACTGATAAACTTCGCAGGTCGAAATACCGAGCTGTAGGACGAAAGGTCGAAATAGATATAGACGAACTAATTCAAACTCAGGATAACTGCCATGATCGCGGGAATATCGCCCACTTCCCACCTTTTTCGGAAGAATCCTAACTGCCACGTTTTCAAGGAGTATTTATAGAACTTGATCTTTCTATTTTCACACACAATCACATTTATTTTCACAACACTTATTAAGCAAAAGCGAAAGCTAGCGTTTTTCGAGATTACTGACTTGAGCGTCGGAGTCCCTTCATCGGGAAAAACCCCCGGTGTTCTTTGTTTTGCAGGTCTTTTTAATTGGAGAATTTCAGTCGACGCCGGAGAATTCCAATCGGTATCGGAAAAGTAAAGGATTGAAGTTAGGACAAATCACATTTCACTTGAAAGTACAAATGTTTGTCATGAATTTATTTTTTCTTTAACATGACAACTAATACATAGTTAATGGTCATATATCTTTATAAGTGTGTATATACACACAAACTATATATATAGACCATAAGCTTGTAGCTTAAGTGGTACCTTTGTAGCTTAAGTGGTACCTATCATATGATGTAAATTGTGTTAATTCAAGTTTGAATCCAAAACATGTAAGTTATTTAATATTTATTATTCTCTTCCCTCCTACTACAATCTCACGGATGAGAAGTCGTCAATGATTCATAAATTAAAATGTATCATATATACACTACACTACACCTTTTTTTGTCCATCTGGCTTAAATTGGGTTGGTGGATTTTCTATCTATTTACCATATGTAATTTCGATTCATCTATAATATTTTCTTAAAGAAAAAAAAAAAAGATGACTCTTTTTCCCATTTTCTAAAGAGTGAATGTCCCAATATACCACTTTTGATACAATAACATAAAATTCAACCATTGAATATAAAATATTATACCAATCTACCACCAACTATAACTTAATACCTATTTCTACCACTTTTCCAAGAAAATTACCTAATTACCCTTGTTGACTTTCCAAATTTACAAAATTCCCAAGCCTTTTAATAGTAATTTTGATCTTCCACTCCATATATTTAAATTTAGATCACGAATTAAAATAGATTCATATCAGGCCCATCATGCTTTTGTAAAATTAATAAATCCTTTGGAATGCATACCTTTTTTTGACCAGAATAGCACCGAGTGACATGGTTTGCAATATCACGAGTTGGAAAATCAGTGCCCCCAGACTGTTTTACGAACAGTTCCTTACTATTCAACTTCAACCAACAGGGAAGATGGTCTGCAAGTTATCCAGCTCCTTCAACAACTACCCAGCACAACCTTGGTTCATTTCCTACACCAGGTGTACAAGGTGATCCTTCCAAGGGATGAATAGATCAAACGGAAAACACGTTGAAGAAAAAACCTCTTTTTATTAAGAACTTAAAAATATTTATTATATATGTAATCTCCTTTTGGGAGGAGAATACTAGATTAGTCTCTCATAGAGAAGACTATCACTCGTAAGTACATAAACTTAAAACTAAGAACACTCAAAATGTTACAAAGATTTTTATTCTAAAGAAAACTAAGGGAAATGTTCGATGTCCTTAGCTTCCTTCAACCTCTCTTATTTATAGGCAAAAATCCGGACTTGAAGTGCGGATTTCAAATCTTATTTAGCCAGCTGTCTCATTTTCCTAGTGGATCCACCACTAAGCTTTGTGACTCATCCCATGTGATTGTTGTCGGGAATTTCCTTTTTCTTTCCGTGACTCTATCCATGTGATGTTTGTT